>MU186583.1:70254-100377 GCA_016904865.1 Pissodes strobi | reverse complement strand
TAGATAATGATAAGAATGTAGTGACTGTGTTCCTTGATTTTAAATGGGCATTTGAAACTGTCGATAGAAAAATACTGTTAATGAAGCTGTCAAAATATGGGGTTGGGGGTAAAGCCTACAAATGGTTTGAAAGTTACCTGCTAGGAAGCTATCAAGTAACACAAGTGAATGGAGTTGTATCTGAAAAAAAGTTAGTGGAATACAGAGTGCCCCAGGGTACTGTGTTAGGACCAATATTGTTCCTGATCTATATCAATGATATAAATGAAAGTTTCTGTGAGGTACTATATTGAATTTATTTGCTGATGATACATGTATTTCTGTTAGTGATCAAAGGATTGATGTTGCTCTTAACAGAATGTGTCAGGAATTAGAGAATGTTGAAGAGTGGCTTTTAAAGAATAAATTGTTTCTAAATGTCAAAAAGGCTAATGTTATGATACTAAATAATAAAGCGAATCAAAATGATGCTAAATTAAAGTTGTTTGGTTATGAATTGGAATATATTCATGAATGTAAATACTTAGGTATAATTATTTATAGACATTTAAGTTTTAAAAGTCATGCTGACTATGTAGTAAAGAAGGTCAACAAAAAAATTGTTTTTTTAGAAGGATTTCTTACTCATTGTCAATGAGGTCACGTATTACTGTATATAAAACAATAATTCATCCACATTTTGAGTATTCTCCTACTATAATGTTATTTCTTAATCAAAGAGAAAAGGATAAATTACAGATACTTCAAAATAAAGCTATGCGAATTATTTAAGAGCAGATCAGTATACGAGTATTTCTTATATGCTAATAACCTTGCAATTTATGTCAATTAACCAAAGACTAGTTATGTTAAATATTCTATTTATTTTTAAGATTATCCATAAGTTGGTACCTGACTATATGTCTAACAAACTTAAATTTGTACATGAAATTCACTAATATAATACTAGATCATCATCAAATGTATATGTTCCTGCTGCTAAGAAGACAGGTACCCAAAATTCATTATTTTATAGGAGTTTAGTGGAATATAACAAAATTCCGTTGTACTTTAGGTCAGTTAATAATATTCGAGAGTTTAGAAGGTTAGTCGTGGGTTATGTGAAAGAAAACTACCATTGATATTGTAATCTTTATTGTTGTTATTTTAATGTTCTTCTTTTATTTTTTTTATTTTTGTGTATTGTAACAGATTGTTGCTAATAAACGTATTTCATTTCATAATAGGGCAGTATTCAAGAATGCTGCAGTTCAGGCAATTATGGTAAAGGATCATAAGTGCTTTAGTATCATATATGTATATGTCTCATATTTCACTTTGGTCTATAGCTCTCAATGGCAATGTTATCTATATGTAAATTAAATGTAAGATTGCTCTCAAAAATGACGCCGAGATCATTAACCGATGAAATAACTCAAGTTTTGAATTACCAATTAGATACATTCTGTTTAAGGGCTGGTTGCACTTTACATTCACTAACGTTTAGTTGTAAATTTAATTCATTTCACATATAACTTGGAGATGTCAATCTCTGATAACTTCCTTAACAGCAGTTCATGACAAACACTGTTGAATGTTTATTTATTTATTTATTTATTTATTGGTTAAACAAGACTTTACATAAAGTATTAACTACATCAACAATGTGAATGACGTACAATCAAAAAATATTAAATTTAGTTTAAGATTTCAGGTGGCAAAGTACTCATTAAATGTATAAAATGAATTTTCATATAAATAATTACATAAATGTTTTTTGAAAGCACGAAATGAATTTTGATTTTTTATTTGAGTAGGTAGCTTATTAAAAACAGCTGCTAAAGCGATGAGGACTTTTTTAAAATTTGACATTCTATAATTTAAAATTTGCAGGTTATTACTTTGCCTCGTTTCATAATTGTGAAAATTGCCCACTTCAGGAATTCTACTTCATGTTTTTTTACATAAATGGCCGCTTCCATTATAACAATACAAGAAACAGTTAATATTTTTTTACTTTTAAAAATTGCTCTACACGTTTCAATAGTGTTGAGTGAAAATATTTTTCTAATAATTCTTTTTTGTAAAATAAATATTCTCTGAATATCAGGTGCTTGGCCCCAGCACAAGATCATATATTTAAGGTGACTGTAAACTAGTGCATAGTAGACACTGATAAGTTGTTTAGTTGAAAGAATATTTTTTAAATTTACAATAGCAAAAAAAGCAGAGTTTAGTTTCCCTGCGACATAATCCACATGAGCATGCCATGTCAGCTGACTGTCAATGTGTAATCCCAAGAATCTTGCCTGGGTAGTTCTTACTATCTCAATATTATTCATTCTAAGTGTGAAATCGGGTATAACACGTCGCTTATGAAAAGCCATACATTGTGTCTTTGTTTCATTGACCAATAATTTACTATTTAGACACCAGTTTTTGAATTTTAAGAGAATTTCATTTGCCTTATGAATAAGGTTATCAAATATGTATTGGATTTGACAAAAGTATAGATAGATGACATCAATGTTATCATCGGCTTCAACTGAAGAAAACAAAGAATCTTGGAAGATTTTCAGATTTGTGGACGTAGAACAACCAGTGTAAAAGCCATGTTGTTCCGTTGTTATGCAATTTTGTAGGTCTCAAAAATTCTGTTTGTAAAAACAACTTCAAATAACTTGGGAATAGTGGACAGTAAGGAGATTCTACAAAAGCTCTGGATATCATCCTTGTAGCTAGTTTTGATTAATAAAATGCAATTGATATTTCACCACTTTTGTTGATAAGTATTTTTTCAATTCATTAACTGTTGGCATAATAGACAATGCATGAATAATGGAAAGAGAACTCTAAATAATTATATTCATGTTTCATATCAAATTATCAAAATTATTGTGAAAGGTAAACACAGGGGTTAGCTACTTACAAAAGGGATTCCATATTATATAGTGTTTAAAGACTGACATGTTTTCTTAGAAAGCTTCCGGCGCCGATCTGGGTCTGCTATTGATAGACGTTCTCAATAAATCGGAAGACAAAGACTGTGATAGTTGGTCTCCCAAGCTGTCCATTATTTTTGCGAAATTAGGAACAACTAACTCTACTGAGAGAGACGCGTTTTTGGTACAAGCTGTAAAATGGTCAGCCCAGGGCACTACTCAAGGAGATCCCATATTGCATCAGGTAAAATAAACAAGTTTTTTTGATAATATTTGTTCCTTAAAGTTACAAGTTTGCTCGATACTCATAAAATCGGCAGAAAAAAATCAGTGGCGGAGTAGCACATCAAGATAATAAAACTAATAGCACACATGTCTAATTTGATTTAATATACCTCTTTAAAATGTTTTGAAATGAGTAAATGTCTAACCTGTAATATACTTCATAACTAGCAGTAAGGATTGGTATTGGTTTATTAAAGGCTGAGTGGCCTATAAGTGTTTTCTTTACTAAATATTCATACAATAATTTCAGGGTATAGCGAAGATTTACTGGAAAGAGCTCAACTATGTCCAGGCTCGACATCACTATATTCGCTCTCAAGATGGCAAAGGGTGTGCGAAATTCTTAATCGAATTCCAGATGATTAAAGGGTTCAAGAGTGAAGTGGACCTCTTCATAGCGCAGGCGGTGTTGCAGTTTTTGTGCTTGCGGAACCAGATAACAGCTAGTCAGACTTTTACGTCATACACAGAGAATCATCCTAGGATACGGAAAACCGAGCCTCCATATTTGCTGCCTTTATTGAATTTTATTTGGTTTTTATTGCAAGCTGTAGAAACGTAAGTGGCTTTTTTAAGATCGCTTCTAATAAACAATTACATTTAATCTTAATACATACGTTTTCGTGTTTTTAAGTGTCGACGATTAGTTTACTAAACCATTATGCAGGAGTTATTCCTGGGACCATAAAATTATTTCTATAGCAGACTACTCTAGTGGCATGACATCCCAAGCAAGCAGGAATAGACTCCTCAGTCTGCAATAAAAAAAACCTTTCGAACAGTCTAGTGCAGAGCTAATGGACATTGCAGATACTATAAAACATTGGTGGCTTCCCAGAGAAGAGACACCAAGGCAAAAAAGACTCCAATGGACACATAATACTTAAAGTTTATAACTTTCTTTTAGTAGGTTGTTGTGGGGATATTAAACTGGTTAAAAAATACCTTGTATCATGTTTAAATACTTTTAGTCTGATCATTTCTAAATACTCAGTATGGTTTAGATTTATAATGGAAATAATATATATTCCTTGTGACGCTGTGTTGTCCCGATTGAGAAAGATCACTGTTTTATTCATGTATTTAATATTGTTCAGAATTACACTTTTTTATGGATTATGAGTAGATTAAATTATTTTCTTAGTCAAATGAATTCTGGTTTTCAGTAAGAAGTTGCAGACGTTCGCCGTCCTTTGTGAACAATATGAAAATTCCATAAAAAGGGATCCATGTTATGTCCAATATTTAGACAAAATAGGCCAGCTATTTTTTGGCGTAAAGCCGCCTGAACAAAAGAGATCGGGAGGGTTGTTTGGAAATTTAATAGAAAGTTTTCTAGGTAAGGAGTATTTTTTTACCTCTTGACGCTATTTGCATGCATTCTGTGAATAACGACATAGTTTTTTGTATAATTTATAATTAATAGGTTTTAGACTTCTGAACTGATAAGCTGTCATTAGTCTGCATGGCTAAAAGTTTTTGGTACAGTCAATATGATATACTACAAACAGTATTTACACTTTAAATTCTTGTTCAGGCAGTTTATTCCATTGTTGTAGTACCACTTCTTGAGAGTTTGAGAGTGACAGTTTGTGACTAAGCATAATATTTAGGTTTTGGGTTGGTGTTTCAAAAAGAAGGTAATGAAATGTGAACGAATGGGGTATCAACAATACAAAATATTTTATAGTCAAAAGAGAAAACTAATAGTAGGCTTTTGTTCAGTAGCTGTAGACTATTTCATTTATGATCAACGTGAATATTTTCAGGAAATATTTGTTGAAATATTTTTGTGGATATTAATATTAATCTTCTGGATACCTTGAGATCAAAAGGTTGTAAATTATTTTTCTGCTTGAAGTTTGTACAGTTTTAAACCATATGTGAATTTTGTAACTAGAGAAGTATCTAAACTTGTCTAGATAATTTTTTTTATCAAAAATGATTTTAAGATCAACAACTTAAAAATATATTCTGATATAATAGACTGCCATGTTACAGCGACTACCCAGTTATGTTGAATTTTTCACAAAAATATTATTCAAGCCTAAGACCTAACTGGAAAAATGGTAATCATACTAAATGAAAAAATGTTTCATTTATTTAGCATTAAGAACAAATAACTCTCTGGAAACTTCTACTTAAGTGGGCTGGCAATGGTACCTTGTCATTTCAAATGGGAGGATATTTTGTACTTTGATAGTTGACAAAAGCAACTTCTGCTTCAAACAGCCTGTCTCATCTAATGCTGAACATAGGCTTCCGTTAACGATCTCCATCTATTTATCCTCTTTATGTCGTCCGTCCACCGGGTCGGCGGTCGGCCTCTGTTCCTGAACGCGTCCTGTTTCGGACGCCATTCTATGATCTTTTTGATCCATCTTTTGTTGGTCATTCTTGCGTAAGGAGGGCTAGAAAGAAGGGGAGCAATCGACAACGGCAGAAATTCGGATTTCTGGTCATACTTTTGTAATAGTTCACAGGCTCGTCATAGTTGGCGCTGCGATCACATGTGATACGTTTTTAACACGGTGTCTTACGGATAAATTGTGATTGTTTCGCGTTTTTTTTTTATTAAAAAACGGTGTTAATTGTGTTTTATTTTGTTTGTGTGACTGACTATGAGTTTGGACAAAGTTAATCTAAGCAGAAGCTGTTTTGTACTTAGCATCATGAAATAAAAGGCGTAATTTTGGGAATACAGCTAATTGTTTTTATTTCATATCTGAAGAAAATTATGATAAATTTTGTATCATATTCATCAATATCCTCTCTCTGTATGCTTGTGAATAATACAGTAATAATTTCTAATAATTGTTCTCAGACATTAATTATTATTAAGAATAAAATGTTTTGCTCACTGCAAATACTCTTATAGGTTAGAGGTAACCTAAAATAAAACTGCATATAAACATTTTACCCTAGTTTCTTGTTCAAAAATTACAAATGATGAAAAATAAAGTGAATAACATATTTTACTAACGTTTTACACAAACGCCAAAAAATAGTCTATAGAACTAAACTCGTTTTTTTTTTGAGCGAAATTATTAACATATTCTGAAAAGCTGATGAAAAAAATTAACTACTTTAAGT
The DNA here is from genome assembly GCA_016904865.1 of Pissodes strobi. Classification (NCBI taxonomy): domain Eukaryota; kingdom Metazoa; phylum Arthropoda; class Insecta; order Coleoptera; family Curculionidae; genus Pissodes; species Pissodes strobi. The sequence goes on along the minus strand of MU186583.1, from coordinate 94,078 downwards.
TACAACCTCTGAAAAATTAAATGGCAAGGAGAGAAAGGAGCAAAATCGCTAACGATTTATGCTTACAATTTTTACAGATCTTGGCTGCGCATTCCAAACAGGTAGGCTTGACACATACACAAATAAAATGTTTTTCTTTTAGTTTGCGGTCACCGAGACCGGACTACGATGGTTAAGGTACAGCTTATACAATAAAGCTGTGATTAAGGGTTAAAAAACATGTAATAATAGGTTTCCACTAAAGAAAAAGTGAAAAATTTCCACTGTGTCCATAAGAAACCATGTATTTCTCATATCACATAAGACACGGACGCCCTCTGGCGGTGAGTTCTTAAGCTCATTTACCGTCGACAAACCATGACCAAAACAATAACATTGCGTTTGTCCTCCTTCCCTCTAGCCCTCCTTATTCTTGCGACATGTCCGGCCGAATTCGGATTTCGGACTTAAAAATGTGTTTTAGCTTCCCATAGGCGGGAACATGTGTTTTAGCTTCCCATAGGCGGCCCACATTAATCCAATTCCCCTTTCAATTTCGGTTTGATTATCTCTGCCAATCCTAATGTCATGCCCCAGATACCTGTAAGATGTGACTTGGAGAATTTCTTTTCCTTCTACCAGAAAGTTCCGGCCAGGGACTAGATTTGTAATGAAGTTCGTTTTTGACGTATTGACACAGAAGAATAAACAATCAGAATATTCTCTCAAAGGCGGCATCTTTGATGTCTTTCAGACAACTTCCTTTGCGTCGGCCATTTTTAGAAGGGAAATTCCAGGTCCGTATTAAGGTCCGTTTTTACGCTCATGCAATTCGCGCAAATTGACTTGTGCATACTAATTTGCGCAAGTAAATTGGTACATGAAAACTAAAATCGTTGCCTTGCACAAGCTAAAAAGTTTGACCTGAGTGAAATCTGGCTCGCCAGATAATTTATTTGTGGTTGGCACAAATGCATGACCGTGTAAACGACACTCAAAAGCGACGCGTGCGTAGTGGCAACGAATTCTGGTCTTCAGGTGCGTGTGGCTTTTGCATTTGGGTTTGCTGTGACTAGCTGACTATATACACAGTCGAAACAGTTTATAAGTACCTTGTCTGTTTTGTGTATGAATATGTCTATAAAAGAAAAATAATTCAAGCAGAGAAACCGTGGTGAGAAAAATAAACACGATGAGAATCACATAATATAAAATAATTGAAAAAGGTTATTGCTTCTGAGAGGTCCGGTGGCAGTGCAAAGACATATATGTTCCACATTTATACTATGAATTAATGAGCTTTCTAGAGGACCAGGAAAATCCAAGATGTACTCTATCGAATATGGACGAGGGGAACACATCACAGCTAAACTGAGTCTCTTATAATTATTATGTATCGGTTTATTTGCTTCATATTTATGAATATAATATTGTTAATACTAGTAAATACATTAGTTACCTTGATGTAGGTATATAGTTTACCACGAAATATATTTATATCATTTTTTGTTACATTTTCATTAGAAATCATGTTTTATTGCCATATCACCGCACCCGAAATATTGAAATAGTTTTCAAAAGCTTTCTTCACATTTTGTGCTTGGGTACTATGTTGCCTTGTCCATGCGAAAATTGTTTGGTTCATACTTAATTCCTTATTTAAATTAATATGAAAGTAAGTGACCTTCTTTTCAATCACACATTTTTGTGGTCTTTTTGGTCTTACCTCTTTTTTCACTTTTAACTTTTTAATTATGCAACCCCCAGCTACTGCTAATAATTCGTTTTCCTGGTTCATCATGGGTTTTTAAAGTACTCACTGTTCGCACACGCGATATTCTTAATATTCAATGATTGCGGAATAAAACATCTGAACTCTCAATATTCTTAGACGACTTAAATAATCCCAATATCCTATTACTCACAGAACACTGGTTGAAGTCAGATGAGATTATTTATCTACCTAATTACACAGTAGTATCTTGCTTCTGCAGGGCACAAGTGTCTCATGGGGGGTGCATGATTCTGGTGAATGATACATTTTTGGAGCAGAGTTCCTTCCAAAGTGTAAGTAAACATAATTATCTTTTAAAAGAAACATCATTTGAATTCTGTATGATATTCTCTAAGGCCATGAATTTATACTATATTTGTATTTATCGATCACCATCATCAGACTGTAATGACTTCTTTTTTGGTCTGGAGAGTCTTTTGTCTGAAATTCCCTCCACTGGACAAATAATTATTTCAGGTGATTTTAATATAAATTACGAGGATAGGAACTCTGCTTTCACTCTCCGTTTATGTAATTTGCTTGTATCGTTTAATTTGCAAATGCATGTAGACTCGCCAACTCGTGTCACTAAATGTTCGTCCAGTACAATTGATTATGTATGCTCCAATATCCCCAGCTCTATGATAACATGCACTGTTCACAGTGCAGCTTTGTCTGACCATGAAGCAGTTGTATGCAAGGTTTTAAATACCAAGAAGCATATCGAGTCTAAGCCTCGTTATGGGCGGGTTTTTGGTGATAGGAGCTATGCGCGATTTTGCCATTTGAGCACCTCTGTTGACTGGGCCAGCCTGTATAACTTGCCTGATCCGGTCTCTGATTTTCACGCTAAAGTGGTGAGCCTGTTTAATGTTGCTTTTCCCATTGTTAAGCTTAAATCAAGGAATGGGTCAAGAAAATTTTGGATTACTAAGGGTCTTAAAGTTTCTTCAAAAAATCTGCGCTGCCTTCACACTATCAGAAAGTATACTGACTGCCCGACCTTTCATAATTACTTTACTACCTATCGTTCTCTGTATCGGCGACTTATCAGGCTTGCTAAACAATCTTATTATTCAAATCGAATGAACAACAGTTCAAATAAGCCAAAAGAATGCTGGAGAATGGTAAATGATATTCGCGCTAAAAGCAACCATAAACCAGTTGCAAACCCAGCGGTTCCACTTAATGAGCTTAATACCTTCTTCTGCACAGTCGCCCAAAATCTCCACCAAAGCCTCTGTCCATCTACAGACCCTCTTAGTTACCTCTCACGCAGAACTCAAAATTCCTTCTTTTTTTTGCCTACAAACTTACATGAATTAAAAAGAGTTCTAAACTCCATGAAGAACAAACACTCTTCTGGAGAGGATGAAATTTCTGCAAAAATTCTACTTAGCTTGCCAGATATTGCTTTAATGTCACTTGCTGACGCAATAAATCTTGCATGGACGGTGGGTACATTTTCAGATTGCCTAAAATCAGCTAAAATAATTCCTATTCACAAGGATGGCGATCTTGACGATCCTTCTAACTTTCGACCCATTTCTCTTCTCTCCACTGTGTCGAAACTGATTGAAAAGCTGGTTAAATTTCGTGTTATATCTCATCTGAGGTCCAATAACATACTTAGTAATTTTCAGTATGGCTTTCGTGGTGGCCATAACACAGATGATGCTATATACAACTTCCTATATAAGTTGTATGCCCAAATTAATGGCGGTGGAGTTTCCGCGGCGGTTTTTTGTGACTTGTCAAAAGCATTTGATTGTGTTAGCCATGATATCTTGCTGCGGAAGCTTCACTGCTATGGTTTTAGAGGCATTGCACAGTCCTGGTTTTCTTCATACCTAAGGGGTCGAAGTCAGCGTGTCTTTGTGGGTTCTGAATGCTCAGGACATGGTAGCCTAACCTGTGGTGTTCCACAGGGATCTGTTCTGGGTCCCATTCTTTTTCTCCTCTATGTTAATGATCTAACAAATCTGGACATTGACGGGAAATTTACTTTGTTTGCCGATGACACCACGATTCTTTGGCATGGCCCTAACGATGAGTCCTTGCACTTGACCCTTATGAAGGACCTCCAGAAGATAGGGGAATGGTTTGACTCCAACTGCCTGTCACTAAACCTTAACAAGACTAAATTGCTCTGCTTCAAGAGTAAACTTGAAAATGTGTCAATTGGTGATAAACGAATTACTGAACACCCTAGCAGTAGATTCCTTGGTATAATCCTCGATAGTGAACTAAAATTTGTGAACCACATAACTGATCTTGCCAACAAAATTTCAGCTGGCTGCTTTGCTGTTAGGGTTACAACTGAGGAGCTTGGCACGGCGGTTGGTAGGTCTGTGTACTTTGCTCTTGTTGAGTCCCGTCTTCGTTATGGTATCTGTTTCTGGGGTAATCCTAGCAATTATCTTATCCAGTCAATATTTGTATTACAAAAACGGGCCTTGAGATACATCTGCAGGGCAAAACCTCGGGATTCCTGCCGCCCTTTATTTGTTAAAGAGAACATTCTTACAGTCACATGTGTTTATATACTGGAGGTTGCTAGCATTGTATATAAAAATCGGCATCGATTCGTGGCGGAGAACTCTGGGTGTGTGACGCGTCAGCGGGGTAATCTGCATCTGCCCATTCCCACATCTACACTTACGCAGAAGTCAATTTTCTATGAGGGTCTAAGGGTATTCAATCACCTGCCACGCAACATTAAGGGGGCAACTTCATTAAAGATTTTTCGACGTCACCTAAAAAGGTTTTTGAGAGAGAAGGCTTACTATAACCTGTCTGAATTTTATATTTAATGTTTATGTGGAGTCTATGTGTAAATTTCATTTAGTGTCTTTATACAATAATTTTAACTGTGTGACTGGTATTTAAAACTATTTTGTTGTATGTGACTAATATTTTTTAGATATTTTTTATTTTTTAGATTGTAAATGTGGTAGGTCTTAAGGGCAATCTTAATTTTAAGTTTTCATTAATTTTATAATCTTTCTTTTTCGCTTTGTTAACAACAATACCACTTGTTAAAACAATAAAGCATACTTTGACTTTGACTTTGACTTTGACTTATAAGCAGAAATCTGGACTTTACGAAATTTTGGGCAAATTTCACTGATCGTGAAAACGAATTCAAACAATTAAGTTTCATTTGCGCAAATTAGCATGCACAAGTCACTTTGCGCAAATTGCATGAGTGTGAAAACCCACCTTTACGCTTTTTCCAAATTTCGTAAACAGGTGGGTATTCGCATTATTTTGTATTATTTATTATGTATTTGTCAGATAATATGTAAATAGTATGGGAGTTTGTATATAATATTTATAGATATGTTACTGCTAATATCCTAAATACGTTATTATGCATAAAACCTAACCAAATTAGAAATTATGGATAATTGCTAAAACCCTAAATTATCAATATTAACCAAACATATTAGACGCAAAAAAGTTATAAAAATTATAAAATTGTTTTTTGGGTCTAAGTAGTTATACGGGTCATCCCGTTTAACATTTGTGTATTTTCTATATGTATTAGATAACATTAGATAACAACAAAATCGTTTCTATAATATTATTTACGTTTAAGAAGGTAGTATGTTCCCCGTATTGCATTTAAATAGTATATTAAGATACTAGTTTTAAAAGACCATATTTTTTCGCACGTGCACGAAATGTCTTTTAAAACGTGTATTTTATACTATTTTTTTCCATTTTGCAAACCATAAATGACAACATTAATTTATTCTATTCTCGATCAGCACTTGAGCGGCTATCGTGTCATTTTTGACGTCTTTATTACTACAAATCCCATTGAAAGCGGTGTCGACATTTTTGCTAGTGGGCCTTGACATAGAACAATTTTGTTAATAACATAGCAACAAGACACTTCTTTGCGTGTCGAAATGGAATAATTTTGAACGCAAAATAGAAAAAATTAATTAAAAGTAGCGATTGTATAAGGTATTGAATCAAAAAATCTATCATTGTCCCATACCCTTTTGAACTTATATGAATATGGCCAACAATGCCAACCATGAACACGAAAAAAGGTAATGAATCTAAAACAGTTAATTTTGTCAAGAAATTCATAAACAAAAATAATACATTAATACGATATGTAGCAATGCACCAAAACAATACAAATTGTAACGCCCACTTACATATAATAGGTATCGAAAAAAATATAAATTTGTTTTTATAAGTTACCTACCTTTGTCTTTCTTTCGGGAAAGAAAAAAAAGTGAGATTGCTGTTATGCGATTTATGTTCACAGTTCGGTACACAGCAAACATGTTTTCCTCTTCTGTTGTTCATTTCGTCCATATATTCTCAAAATATAAAAACAAAAATCTAGCACCTAGCAGAACGTAATGTCAAAATACAAAACACGCAGGTTCTGGTCAAATGTAATAATAAACTTAAAGCGATGGTCGGGCGACTCTGATTCCCCACAAAAAATGGCTGACTTACGATGCGCGTCGTGGGTGCGCGTACTGCCGAATAATATTAGAAATGGGATTCTGATTGTTTATTCTTCTGTGGTATTGATTTGAAGTTTTCACCATTAATATTTATGCCCATATCCTCCAACTCGATACTCTTAAACATATGTTGTTTTGCAGAAGAGGGCAATAAGATATTTATTAGTGATGGGCTTATTCGAATGAAAAATAACCTGTTATCCGGTTATTAAAATAACCTGTATTATTCGGTTTTCATTCCACAGGTATTCGAATGAAAAATAACCTGAACCTGATACGTCGTACGAATTCAAATGCGAACACGATCCGTCGAATGATCAACGAGCAAGGAGCGGTTTTAATTTAGTTATGAGTTATGAAGCAAGTTTCGATGTTTTAGCTCGAATAAAGGATGAGTTTTAAAATTTCAAATGTACCGGTAGGATGTGGAATTGTGGAATGTGGAAGCCGGACTTGTGGGTTGAAAATTAGCCAATATTAAGTTAAGATTACATAATTTACTTTTATTGCCTACCTAACATAAAAAAGTGCAAATACAGCAATTTGTTGACATCTTCAAAGAATCAAGATAAAAGGCGGTCGCTTTTGATCCGGCCGGCCGATTTTTATTGTGATTAACAAGCAGCCCCACCCCCACCCCACATATTTCTTATTTCTTTCATACACTTCTTCGTAATGAATACAGCCTGCTTTCCAATACATAACACCAATTATCACCTAATGTTTGTTTAGTTTTAAGGTTATATATTGGAATTTAGAATGTAGGAGCATACATAAGTCGTAATATAACTATAACAATATAATATGTACTATTAGTTATTAATATTATTATAGTACTATAAATACATCGCCAGAGAGAAATACTTTTTCGCAAAGTAGATATTTAATAATTATGTTCATTACATGTAATCAAGACATCCAAGAATCATATTTTGGAATTTAAATATTTTCGATTGAAAAACGTAAAATGCTGTTTATTATATTTTGTTCAATAATATTGCGTAATCAAATATTTACTCGTATTCTATTGTTATTTACTTAATTATTAAGCCATGCTTAATAAGACAATTACAGCAGCTGCGAGTAGTGCGAGTTACGAATAAGATACCGATGACGCTGAACCTCCTTCCTAACCGGCTGCGATCGCTAACCTGAATGTATTCGAATGATTATTCAAATAATCATTCGGTTATTAATATTATTTGAATACAAATAATTCGGTTATCAAAATAATTCGGTTATGCCCATCACTAATATTTATGTCAAGCATATTTTTGAGAGTCATGCAGACCTCTGTTCATATCTAAGAAAATACTGACAGTCGCATCTTTATATATTTTAGAATCTGTTTCTCTTATCTTTTTACATCGGAATTATTTCCTTGGCCATTCTAGTGGATATAGAACAAGACCCGTTGTAGGGGGAGACTTGCAACTTCCTATTCCCAAATCTACTCTTGTCCATAAATCAATATACTACAATGGCATTAAAATGTTTAACCATTTACCTCAAAAAATTAAAATGTCATCTAACATAAAAAAATTTAAACAAAGTGTTAGGGCACTGCTTATTAATGGTGGCTATTATAGTCTGCAGGAGTACTATCAGGACAGGTTTTGACATGGTTGACATGCTTTGGCTGTGCTATAGGATTATATTAATAAAATAATAATTAATATTAAGGAAAAAAATAGTAGCTCTCAGGTGATATACAAATGTGAATACATAAGTAGGGCTATTATAAGACTGAATATGTATGGATGTGATTTATTTTATTTTTATGTACATATATACATTTTAGATACCAACTGTTATAGTGAAATTTTTATTCGTGTTAATGTTTATTGTATCAATTGTGATGTTTGGTGTATTTTATTATTTAGCGTTGATTTTTGTTAGTAATTAGTTGGCTTTGTCTGCAAAACTGTTCACTCTGTTTTTATGACAATAAAGCATATTATCTATCTATCTATCTATACTCCAGCAAAGTGGTAAATAATTTAGGGGAGATTGTATCACCCTGCCGCACCCCGCGCTGCACCCTGAATCTATCCGCCATCTCGTGGAATCTCACGCTTGCTGTTACATTTTAGTATATATGTGTTGCAGTATAGCAGAGTACCAATGGTCTACTCGGCAGTTAGCAAGTGCTCTGAACATCTCACTATGCTTAATGGAGTCAAACGCCTTTTCATAGCCCACAAATATTAGCACGAGCGGTTTATTGTACTCAACGGATTTCTCAATCAAAGTCTCAACAACCTGTAAATGATTATTTGCTCCGTACCCCGATCGGAAACCTGTTCTGTAGGTTGGTAGAAGTCTAGTTTCGATGTTAGACGTTTAGTTAGAATTAAGCCTCAATATCTGAGCAAGGATTTCTGGCCTACCGGATGTTATGTGGCCGAATTTAATGTCAGGGTGGGTGCACATTCTGATACTTATACCAGTTCAAGGGTTTTCCGGAATCGCACATACTCTCAGGTTGTAACATGAATTCATTCATTGTAAATAACATTGACAATAACTCTCAATCTATGTATAACTCTGTAAATCCACTAACATTTCCTAGTTCTAGTAAAGATAATTATATTTCAAATACTCCCGATCCACTTCCTAATTCCCTTAATATTTATTATCAAAATACAGGTGGGATTCGCACTAAATTAATCAACATTCTCCACTCTTCCACACAGGGTGATTATGATATCCTGGCTTTTACCGAAAGTTGGCTTGATCTATCCATTGTGACAAGTGAGTTTATCTCGACCAATATTTTTGAGGTTTATAGATGCGATCGCAATCAAATTACCACTGGTCTGGAGAGAGGCGGAGGTGTAGTCTTGGCTGTAAATAATAAATTATCATCTTTTCCTCTGAAACTGGTTGGTTTACGACCTCTTGTGCCTGAGCACATTGATATCATCGCCTCCAAAGTCTTCCTAAATAACAAATATCTCTATATATTCGTTATCTATATACCCTCCCCCTGCTCTGTGACTGATATTGAGGCAGTTTATGATATCTTGATATTGCAAGATACTCTGTATGGTACAGATATCTAGATCCTTGGGGACTTCAATGTGACCGATTATGCTAACTACATTGATAATGACCTTCTTTCAACTGGTAAATTAACCATGCTTCTCAATATTATCAATTCTCATAACTTTAGTCAATTCAATGGTGTAAGAAACAGCAACAACCGCCTATTAGATCTTGTGCTCTTTAATGGCACTGAGTGCAGTGTAAAAAAAGCCATTGACTTGATTAGCAATGAAGTTCCGCATCACCCACCACTGCTGATCAATGTTTCCTGCATGTCAACTAAAAATTTCTCAAAAAAACATAACGTGACCTTTGGATTTTATATACCAATTTCGAAAAGCAAATTTTACTAACTTATATCGGGAATTGCTTCTCATGGACTGGTCACCCATTTACCAATATACCGATTTGAACTTGGCCTGTGATGAATTCTCTAACTTACTATTTGCCACAATTAATAACTGGGTTCCGAGGTCAACGCATGCACAGAAGTTTAAATATCCTCCTTGGTACACCACCGAAATTAAGAGGAATATTCTCTTAAAAAATAAACTTCATGCAAGGTATAAAAACATAATGGCTTTCCTTTCCTTTTTAGAGATTGTCCACAACAGAATATTCCATAGTATAAAAAACAAAATTTCTCCTTGTCAGCATGGTTTCTTGAAGGGACGCTCCACTACTACAAACTTGGTGATTGGCTCGCAGATTATTGCTGAATCCCTGGATGGCACTTCCCAGATGGATATTATCTACACAGATCTGTCGAAAGCATTCGACAAACTGGATATTGATTTACTTCTGGACAAATTAAAAGCTTTTGGCTTTTCTGATAACTTGGTACTGTTCTTTCGTGCTTGGCTTTGTGACAGGTCACAGGTTGTTGTTGTTAATGGGGTTGCGTCTCGGGATTATTCTTCTACCTCTGGAGTTCCTCAGGGGTCGGTTCTTGGGCCCCTGTTATTTGTTATATTTATGAATGATGTGTGTGAACTACTTGGCTCTCTATGTCTTCTGTATGCAGATGATCTTAAGCTTCTTTATCATATAAATTCTATCAACGACTGCCTAATAATTCACAAAGATCTTGACTCACTAATTCATTGGTGCAAATTAAATAGGTTGGAGGTGAACATCGACAAATGTCAGGTACTATCATTTACTCTCAAGTCTAACCCAATTATACACCACTATTCCATAAACAATACACGTTTACTCTATACACCGCAGCAGTTGCTCTTGCTCTACAAAGCGCAAATAAGACCGTGCTTAGAATATTGCTCACATATCTGGGGTGCCGCACCAAAGCCCACCCTAAAGCTGCTGGATTCCATTCAGAAGAGAGCTGTGCGTCTCGTCGGCGACCCGGAGTTGACCCGGAATCTAGATAGTCTGGAACACCGCAGACATGTAGCCGAGATATCTCTGTTTTACAGATACTTTCACGGCAGATGTTCCCAGGATTTGGTCCGCCTCATCCCGCCACTGGCAGCTCCTGTCAGACAGTCACGGCAGACGGCAAGAGCGCACCAGTTCGTCGTACAACTGGAAACACCTAGAACATCGCTTTACAAGAACTCCTTTGTCTGGCGCACTGCATCACTGTGGAACTCACTCCCAGAACATCTGTTTCCCACTAATTACAACTTACAAATATTCAAGAGCCGTGTCAATCAACATCTTCGCACACACACCGCTCGTCGAGCGCCATAGGGTCTTTAGTGTGTGTGCCACTGCCATAAAAAAAAAAAAAAAAAAAAAACCTAGGTCAGAACATTTTAGGGATCTTGGTGTAACCTTTGACAATAAGCTGACATTTACAAAACATTACGAACAATAATTAGTGAAACATCCAGAACTCTCGGATTTATTACCAGACTTAGCCATGAGTTTCACGACATTGATACTCTTAGAACTTTATTCTGTTCTTTTATAAGATCAAAACTAGAATACGCCTCATTAGTATGGTCACCAGCATACGATGCACACATAGATGATCTGGAAAGGGTACAACGTAGGTTCTTAAAGTTACTTTACCTGAGGACTCATGGTTCCTACCCACGTCAGGGATTTCCTGATGAGAACTTGCTTCAAATGTTTGACATGCAGTCCCTTAAAACTAGAAGAGGCTACTCTTCCCAAGTATTCCTATTTATTTATTTATTTAATTTATTTATTTATTTATTTATTTAATTTAAATTTAGCACAGTACAGGCATTGCCCAAATGGTACATAACGCGACTTAATATAAACACACAATTAAGTAATATACATTAAAAAATTTTAAACAGACAACAAATGTCAATACATAACACACAATAAATACACATGATATTAACTAACAAAAACACACTACTTTACTTGTATTACTAAAACCAGTCAAAACAGTTAAAACTAGACAATAGATGATATAGGAACCAAATGAATGTACAAAAACTAGCGAAACTCCGAAGAACGATATATAAGAGATCTAGCTTCACGCTTAAATGTTAGTATTGAACAATTTATATTAAAGTTTATGGGTAAAAATCTATTTAAGTAATCCATGATTCGATTAATTGGTGCGTTCCTTCCAACATCAGTTCGATAGGGTCGCAGGGAAAATGATTCAAGCTGTCTTGTAGGTCGAGCTGGGACGCGAAATCTAATCAGGCCCAAAAGTTCGGGACAGTCTATCAAGTTGTTGATGATTCTATGCCCAAATGACATGTTCAGTTTAATTCTTCGTGTCTCCAGTGAATCAATGCCAAGTATATTGAGGCGATCTTTGTAAAGCATATTCGATTTGTCTATGTTTAATTTAAAAAGAAGAAAATTCACAAACTTGGACTGCACCCTCTCAATACGCTTGACATGAATCTGGTATAGGGGCGTCCATACGACACAACAATACTCAAGATGGCTCCTGACCAATGCAGAGTATATTGCGTTAAGTGCCACAATATCTTTAAAGTCCCAGCACTGCCGCATAATGAATCCTGCCATTTTAAAAGCCTTCGCAACGACGCTGTCAATATGCTGAGTAAAACGCAGCTCGTTATCAAATACAACTCCAAGATCGTTAATTACAGTCACCCGCTGCAGTTGTATCCCCTTGATCGAATATGGGTGGTCTATAAGCATTTTTTTCCTTGAAAACGATATAATCCTACTTTTCGCAGTATTCAGAGTCATTGCGTTACTTGAACACCATTCAACCAACTCATCAATTTCGCTTTGCAGCTGCATGCAGGCCCTATCGTTGGCAACTCTACAATAAATCTTTAGGTCATCAGCAAAGAGCAAAAAGTGACACTTCTTGAATACACCGGCCAAATCGTTAATGAAAAGCAGGAAGAGCATTGGTCCAAGATGTGATCCCTGCGGAACTCCGGAGTACACGGTAATATCCCTGGATAAAGACCCTTTAAACTTTACATTCTGTATACGGCCCATTAGGTAGCTACTCAACCAGGATAGTAGAGGGTTACCAATACCATAGTTTTTCAATTTATTTAAGAGAATTCTATGGCTAACCACGTCAAAGGCTTTTTGGAAGTCAAAATAGACCGCGTCCACCTGCACAGAAGCATCCAGTGCACTTGCAAGATAACTACTGTACACTGCCAAATTCGACTCACACGACCTCCGAGATAAAAATCCGTGCTGATGATCTGATAGAACATTGCGAAAAGAAGGTGATACAATATCAGTGACCAGTGAATCCAACACCTTTCCAAAGCATGATATGATTTAAATTACTTAATAATCTTATTGACTGCCCTGATCTCCTAAATAAAATTAACTTTCTTGTTCCTCGCATGGGCTCCCGTCAGAATTTAACCTTTCCTTTACCTAGAGCAACAACAAATAAACTGCTCTTTTCACCCATTTATACAATGTGCAAAACACATAATGCTTTCGGCAACAATTTTGACATATTCAATAGTTCTATCGCTGAGATACGGACTCTCTTCAAAGAACATGATCCTGACCGTGCATCATGACTCTCCTTATCCTGACTTACCTACTGCTAATACCTCCCTATTATTGATTTGATTTGTTTTATTGTTTTTTATTGTAAATTTTTATTTTATAGTTCATGATGTTCTACTTGTGATTATTGGATACTTTACTGTAGATTATTGTATGTATTTCATAGTTTTAAGCTTACTTTGATTATCTTTGTAATCCTGCTTTGTAATTGGGCCCGAACCTGTTAAGCAGTGTAACTAAATAAATAAATAAATAAATAAATAAATTTTGGTGAATAGTTTATAAGGATGAGAGAGCAGGCTAATTGGCCTATAGTTTTTCAGGTCTGCAATATTTCCCTTTTATGCATGACTATTGTAACTACATTACTCCAGATTTTAGGTGTTGTGGTTTCTGTAAGACACTTATTGAATAGTTTTGTTACGGCCCTTAACAGTTGTTCTCCACCTTTCTTAACTGCCTCAATCATGATGTTGTCTTCACCTGGCGCCCTATTGTTCTTCATTTCCGACATTGATTTTAAGACTTCTTCATCTGTTTTATCAGGCATTTCTGCCGATCCCTGGTTTAAAACTCAAGGGATATCCTCAGTGCATCTAAACTGTTCGTTATTACAGTATAAATTTGCAAAGAAATCTTTCACATAAGCGTTAAATATTTGGTAAAATATATATCTATGACATAGTGATTGTAAGTATACAAAACAGTAAAATGAAGTCAAAGCTAAAGTTAAAATACGCTTTATTGTTATAACAAATATTGTTGTTAACAGAGCAAAATAAAACAAAAAATATCTAAAGCCTAAAGTAATAGTGAATAGTACAAAAAATCCTTAAAACACAATATAAAATACACATAAATACACTTAATTATAGACTACACATTACACATAAAAGACTATATCCTCTTTATCAAAAACTTTCTTAAGTGATGTCTAAAGCACCAGAATGATGTCGCTCCCTTTATGTGCGGCAGTTATTTGAATATCTTTATAACCTTATAAAAAAATATTTCTGCGTTAAACATGTCATATGCTATACCTAGGCCTTTCTACCATGAATGTATGCCGATTTTTCACCTAGAACGTCGCTTTACAAGGACTCCTTTGTCTGGCACACTGCATCACTGTGGAACTCACTCCCAGGACATCTGTTTCTCCATAGGATCACCCTTTAGGGTGTGTGCCACTGCCATAAAAAAAAGAAGGCCAGCAATTTCTAGTATATAAACACAAGTTACTGTAAGACTGTTCTCTTAATGACATGGGTAAATAAAGTAAATTTTTCCTGAATGTCGAGATTTTAAAGATTATTAACAAACAGGAGAGAAAGTATGGGATCCAAAACTGAACCCTGCGTCCGCCCCTAGTTATTGACCCATATTCAGGAGACACGCTAATATTCAGGCAGGAAGAGAACCAAGACCATAGTAATGAAGCTTCCAAGGCAGAATCTTTGATATTTTACAGAAAACCACCGCGGAAATAATCAGAATAAAAATAATAAAGAATACTGTATACAGTATAATAACTCTTGAAAGCCAAACGGAAAATTACTGTGAATATTATTTAATCTCAGATAAGACATCACATGACGTTTAACCAGTTAGTTTTGATGGAGTGGACAGAAGAGGAATGAGTCCAAAGTTCGAAGGTTCATTCAGACTGCTGCTCCTATGAATCGGGATTTTACACCGTTTGAAAATTTACTCGTCGCCCATGAAACATTGATTGCGTCAGCGAGCGTTGGGCGATTTTACAGAAGAAAGTATTTAGTTCGTCAAGAGAAATCTTACGGTTTGCAACGGGTTGAGAGTTATTCCTAGTATAAGGACGTATAACATTTACAATTCTCCAGCATTCTCTTGACTTATTTGAAAATTTGAATTGTTATTCATCCTATTCAAACAAGGCTACTTAGGTAACATGACAAGCCGACGGTATAAGAAGCATAGAAACTGAAGTATTGATGAAAGAAAGGCCGGATTATCCGTATGCTTTTTGATAATGTGAACAGAACGCACGATTTTTAGATGATACTTTAAGATCCTTAGTAAGCCAAGATTTTCTCGATTTGGCCTTTGATCTAAGTCTGACAATGGGGAAGGCAACATCAAACAAGTGCACCAGTCTGGCGTGAAAGTCAACAACTAAAAACACTTGTAACTCCCATCACCAAAATTCGTCCATAGCGCGGCGCTGATTTAATATGTTTTCTAACATCTAAGACCTTACAAACAACTTCATGGCCAGACAAAGCTGCATTTTTAGTAGTGCAGTTTTTCATAGCGCTGGTGAGGTTGGAGCATCCGTAACATCGATAATAAAAATGTAAAAAATATCACCCTTCAACAAGGTTAATTGGTTAACAGACATAATTTCTCTAGAAATTACATTAACTACTTGCGCAACGCTTATTTTCCACATTTCTAAGAAAATTAAATGTCACCTGTGTTGCTTGGAGTGTCTCCTTGTGCTGTATATTTACATTTATAAAGTTCATATGTATCTTAAAAAACAACAGTGTTCCTGGATATGAAAGGAAAGGTCTACTAAATTAGTAAAAAAGAAATTACATTTTTATTTACACCTTTAAAGCATATAGATAATACATTTCATTTCTAAAACTATATAAAGTTTCTATAATAAAGCTTATTCTAAAACCTTAAAAATCAAATTCAACTAATAGTTATAGATCCATCAGTGGGTGTTATCTGAAATTTTGAAAACATTTTTGAAAAAGTTTAAAGAAGAGAGACACTTACTCATTTTATTCATTTATATATTGACGGCAGTGCCATTTTTTAACAATAAAACAAAAGTATAATCAAGCCTAAATCTAACATGTGTATGTTATATAAATGAGTCAACAACCTCACATGCACTAAAAGCGAAACAGCAAAAGAAAGTAAAGAGGTAATAATATTATTCCAAAGCACATATAAACTATTCCTATAAAGAGTTCCTACAAATCAAGCTATTCACAGAATAAAATAAAGTAAGCTAATGTTAACGGTAGCAACGTTCATCTGAGACAATTCCATTTTAAAATGTCTAAGTGGACAGAAAAAATTTAGGAGAGGATGTTGATTAGCAAGTAATATGGACCTGGAAACAAAGGAATTTTTACCGTAGTTGGTGGGGTGATATGATTGATAAACGGTTGGGATGTTTCTCGCATTAAAAGGTGGTACATATAAAGTGATGCTGGAAGTGAGATAGGGACAGTCAACAAGGGAGTTAAGAATTTTGAAGAGAAGGAGAAGATCGTGTTTGTTTCTTCTTTCTTGAAGTGATGACAGATTTAGCCTCTGACACATTTCATCGTAGCTATATTCACTGTCTAAAGGATTTAAAATGAATATAATGCATACATTTCTTCTGTACACGCTCAATCCTGGCAATATGGAAAGCATATTGAGGGTTCCACACTGAGGCAGCATAGTCCAAAAGGCTTCTAACAAGACTGCAAGATAGAATTTTAATGGAATGCACAGTACCAAAGTCAGAAGTGTTTCGTCTAATGAATCCCAACATTCTCAGTGATTTATTGATGTTATGTGAGGAACAAATGATAACTTATCATCAAGAATAATTCTCAGATCCTTTACGCTTTCAACTGATGGTAGAGTTGCACCATCAATGAAGTAATGAAAATTAGTTTTAATTGTACGACGGGAAAATATCATGAGACTGCTGTTAGAAAATAACATGCATACCATTATCGCGACACCAAGCCTTAAATATGTGGACATCCCCCTGCAAAGCAATGCAGTCGTTAAGATCTGAGATTACCTTATATATCTGTAGGTCATCTGCAAACAGAAGGAAGTCTGAGGATCAGAAGCACGGGGAAACATCATTGATAAAAGCATTCAAAAGAAGCAGTCCAATGTGGGACTCCAGACGGCAGAAATTTCATTAGACAGCAAATTTTTACTTTTTTCAATTTGAGTCCTGTCCGCAAGGTAGCTGTCCAATCAGGAGAGTAGGGGTCCATTTATACCCAACGTTTTAAGTCTGTTTATCAGTATACTGTGCGGAACCTTATAAAAGGTCTTGGAGAATAGATGGAATAGACTTCCTCACCACTCTCCAACGCTCGTATTACAAACTGCGAATAAGTGAGGAGATTTAGTTCAGTATTTCTTCTCGCACAGAACCCAAACTGCTGATTGATGATTTCTGGCGACAGTAATTTAGATATTTACTTACAAGATTGTCAAAAATTTTTGGTATGGTATTGATGATAAATAAGGGTCGGTAAGTTTTTATGTATTGGGACAACAGAACTTGTTTTCCAGAATTTAGGAAAAATTTCACTTTTCAATGGTTTATTAAAAATAAGGTGTAGAGGCCTAGCGAGTATAAAGGGGCAAATTTTAAGAATGATAGGATGAATATTATCGGGACCTGGGTTCTTGGGATGATTCAATGTAATAAGTTTGGCATATATGTCACTTATGGAAATAGAGCAACTGTGAACATTAATATGATTTAATAGGTTTGTTTTAGCAGCGATTTCAAACGGTACAAAGCCATCCGGATTGGCGCATAGCGATATAAATGTCGCTTATATTGCTATGCGCAAACTTCGGATGGCTTTGTACCGTTTGAAATCGCTGCTAGTAGAAACCTATTGACAACTCCTGTTTTCACTGCGCGTTACAGTCAGAATAAACCGAGGAAAAATACTTTGCAAACGGGTTAGCTTTGGCAGCTCCGTGAGTAGCTGAGTAGAGTAGTAAGTAGATTAGGTACCTCAGACGTGCGGCGCCTAGAGCTACAGAAGTTCCAAAATAATTTAGGATTAGTAGAAAGGTTACTGTCAGTGTTTTGGTCAGAGATTCTAGATTCTATAACATTCCCGGTCCCGGGAAAGAACTGCACACTTAGATCTTGAGATTTAGAAAACTTCGTAGTCTTGAGCGGATTTACCGTTTTTGTAGCTTTTATGGGCAATCTTCTTCTGTATTATTAGATGAATTAGGTCCGTACTGAACCACCAAGGAAACACACTACTGGGCACCTTTTTGACTGGAACAAACAAATCGAAGCAACCATAAAGAATGACATAAAATGCGTTTAACATAGAATTCACATCAAGATTATATAACAGATTATCCCAGTAGAAAATTAGAAATCCGCAGATTTAAAGTCATAGTAATAGTATTCAACTCCAGGGCTAACAACTGTGTGACATGATTGCGGGATAGCTAGGCCAAAACAAAGGGGTGGATGATGGTTATCCATGGGAATCAGATGATCGCATTTCTTAACCATAAACATTTTATGAGAAAGGAGTAGATCAAGAAAAACTATTTGCATTATGAATAAAATTCTATAATATATTATATTATATATTCTGGTAGTAAATGTCAGTGTCTAGTTTTCCTGAATGTCCACAATGCGCGGAACACCCCGGATGTACCTTACTTGGATGTCTTTCTTACCTTTGGATGCTCGTTCTTTAAGTTCACGCGCAAACAGCAAGAATGGACAAGCGGGTCTGTCACCGATAGGTTCCAGATAGGATCCGGCTCCTATAGGACAAAATGAAGGTTAGGTCGATATAAAAATACGGTTTTTTCCGTTTGACGATAATCTTCTTTTTTCTACTGCAATCTACTCGTTAAAAACGTGTTAAGCGATTTCCCCCCTTCTCGATAAAATTTCGAAAAAACGTCGACGTGGGGGGGGGGGGGGGGCGAAAAAAGTCGAGAAATATACCGGAGCCTACCGGATAAAAACCGCGCGGACCGCCTGGGAGCCTATTTGCCGGCCGATATAGGTGCCGATCTGGGGTTATTTTTCGAGGGACGAAAGCAAACGACTGATATAAAAAAATTTTGATATCGAAAAATTAAAAAAAAAATTGGCTCCTACGGCGGAACCTATTAGAAATAGGTTCTCGCCGAGGTCGGATTCGAGTTGGGCATCGTCAAAAACCCCCCTAACCCGAATTACAACTTTGCAGGCAGGTCAAAGGGCAACAAGAATCCCTATTTAGGAGCACCTAGGAGACTTAGCGATTTCAAATTTTAGGTGGGGGTTCGGACCGATGCCCTTCACCCCCCTGCCGAATACGAACATGTTTGGTCGAAATTTAGGTCAAAAGGGGCCGGTAGGAGCTGGATTTCCGGTAGGCTCTAAAAGGGTAAAAAAACCGTCTCCTAAATATAAAATGACCTACGAGAGCGTTTTTCTCCAAATTAATATTTAGGGGTCCAAAACCACGATTTTTCACTTTCAAAACCGATGGGGTGAGGGTTCTCCTAATAGAAGCCGCAGATCTAAAATCGCGTAGAATACTTTTTTTTAAGTCTAATCCGTGCGGGGGACAATTTGAGGGTTTCGTTTCGAATTTTTTTTTCGACCTCATCCGGCTCCTACCGCGGAACCTATCGCACGTAGGTTCCCGCTCGAGTCAAATTCGAACTCTGCGTCACCAAAAACCCCCCAACCCAAATTTCATCCATCTACCTCTACGGGAACGCAGGGCCCCTGAAATACGGGCCCCTAGGGTCCATTTTTTTTTTCGTTTAAACGGGCCCCTTGTGACCTACCACACCGACTTTCGACGCTTTCCACCTATTAAATCGATTTTTTTTTATCGCGGGGTCTCCCCCCTAGGGGCTAATTTTTTTTAAGTCCATATTCGTTTTCCCCGACCCTGAAAACCCCCGGGACCCTATTTTCGCCTAAATCTGAGCTGTCTCGTGTTCGGTCTAGTACCAGCTCACGTTCCCTATTGACGGGTAACTCTGAAAATAATTTTTTTTACTACTAACATGATAAAACACCATTATTTACTCCATTCCTCAAATGAGAAGTAACATTTCTCACCCTAGGTAAATAAAAATATTAAAAAAAACCTAGGTCAATAATGAAACGGAAATGGAAAATATCAAAATGTCAAACTTGTTAGTTTGGCAACTAGTTGTCATTTCGGATTATTTGAAAAATGAGTAGGAAATGATTAATTTCAAAATCTAATCAATTCAAACAATGATAAGGATTGTATCAGTGCTATTAGTAAAAAAATTATATACAGGATGACTCACTTTTCATGACTCCCCATAATATTCTTATTAATAATGCGATTTTGTCAAAATTTAGATGGAGAGAAGGTACTCTGTATGTATGGAGCTGTCAGGAGATTATTAGCGTTTTTTGTCGAGTAACCACGGTTAACTACAAGTAATACTGAAGTAAGTAAGAGCCAAGCGGGCACCCCACTACAAATTGTACTGTCTGCTTCTGTCTTCGCCAAAATACCGTAGTTAGATCTTGCATTGCTAGAAAAGAATATAGATAGTTTGCATATTTATTTGAAAATGATCAGTTTGATCAGTGCAGAACGTTTACTCATATTTTTAATGACAGAATGGTGGCCTCTGGAGATAAGCAAACTAATGGTATTTTTTCGATGAATATATTTAGGATACTTTATGCTGCTCAAATCCCATTTGGGGCACATTTGTGTAGGAATTCCGATGCGTATGACGCTTCTATAGAAGAATTTCATGAACGTATAATTTACAAACTTGTTCAGAATGGAAAAACAAACACTTCACATGTTTAACGTTTCAAAATTAATCCGCCATGACTCCATCAAACCTCGAGTACCACACCTCGTCACGTATGTAAGTTGTAGTAAGCCGTAGTTGAAAAATGATGATGTAATAGTGACGTCACCAAACTTCCGCGCACTTACCACAATTAAATTAATCCTCGTGAAAACAAAGTGGTATCCTCTAGTATGTCGTGGTTAATTGTAGTTAGCTCGTGAAAAAACGCTTCTTGTTACGATATCTGTCAGTTAGACAACTGATCTTCCAGGCTACTTGATATTTCGAACTATTTGAAAAATAAGTAGAAAATGACTAATATAAAAATCAAATCGAATCAAATATTGTAATATATCAGTGTTAGTAGTAAAAAAAATTCTATATATACCTCGGTTGAGAAGGCCATTATTAACCTCGCAAATGCTCGGTAAATAATGGCTTATTTCTCAACCTGGTATATAATATACTATTACTATTACATTAATTTTTAGAGAGAAATAATTAAAATACCTTCAACATCATAAGGAAAAGCAACAATTTCAATACATTTTTCAATAGACACACATAATGCCTTCAGTTTCCGAATCACTACTATAAAGTATTTGAAAAGTAGCCAAGATTGCGATAGCTAGACGTTTATTATTCTTCATTATAATAATTTTTTTTACGTTATTCGCGATCCGCATCGTTCAGTTCGACAATTACCATTACCGGAAAGTATCTACGTTAATCAGCTGATTACCGCTGTATACCTACCGGTAGATACCGCTACAATTATCGTAAATGCCCTATAATGTGTTTTTGCCAGGGGTTTTGCTACAATTCGACAACAACACTCAGTACTGTAATTCAACTGTAACAGTCAAAATAACTACTTATACCTGTGCGGGAGGTCCAACTCTACCACTGTGCAAACATTCATGATTCTGTGTCGGGAATAACCAGCACAAATTAACAACTTTACAGTGAAGATAACGCTTGTCAAACACCGGCAAAATAAACCCTTGTTCGGAAAACCGTTTCGGTTTCTCTAGTGGCGCCAGAGTACAAATAACATATAGTAGATCGACTCAGCAAAAATCGTTTGATGTTTTTGCATCAAATGCAAAAGCCGCAGCACGGTAAAAAATAAGTTTGTATTCTACCTGCAGCAGCGACCAGTCAGTGGGCAGAGATTCAAAAATACACAATCTCAGAGCGTTTGCACACTCTCTGTCCCTCGTAGCAGGGTTATCGTGGGCCACGAACCAGATTGATCCGGATACGCCCCGTCGCCAAACGTCGGCGAAATTGGAAATTTGTCTCCAGTGAACCTACCGTATACTTATTATTATGGCGCTATGAATGGTCATCGGCTATAACTTAACAGAGGAATTAAGACCTAACATGGCTATCAACAAAAAATTCTGAGCCGTTTTTTTTTTAAACAGTGATACATGGTACAGGGTTATCCAAGGTGGACTAGACAAGTACTTTTATAAAAAAACTGAAATATCCATCCTATGTAATTTTCTCCCGCGAATTCGGATATGTTCAGCAAAAAACAATTGAACATCAAATAAAAGTGCTAGGGGTCACTTTGATATTTTTTTAAATTGAACACCCTGTATAATACTACATTTTTGGACTCTAGAAAAATCTAAACACATTTTGTGTATAATATCCTAAACCTATCTTTAGCTGTTTACCAAATATTGACAGTTGAAAGTCGGGTATTTTGACACTTTGACAGGCTCTAAAATCTAAACCGCACAAGATCAAAGAAAACGGTTTGCGCATTCCCATCTTAAGTTTTCATAAACTATCGAATGACAGTATCTTCGAATTTAACCTGCGGATAAAATTAACCGGAACTTTTAAACCTCCGGTTAGAATCAACGTTACTATCATTCGATAGCTTATGAAAACCCAAGATAGGAATGTGCAAACCGTTTTCTTTGATCTCGTGCGGTTTAGATTTTAGAGCCTGTCAAAGTGCCAGACGTTCACCTGTCAATATTTGGTAAACAGCTAAAGATAGGTATACGATATTATACAAAAAATGTGTTTAGATTTTTCTAGAGAGTCCATAAATGTATTAATATACAGGGTGTTCCATTTCAAAAAATATCAAAGTGACCGCTAGGACTTTTACTTGATGTTCAATTGTTTTTTGCTGAACATATCCGAATTCGCAGGCGAAAATACATAAGATGGCTATTTCAGTTTTTTTTATAAACGTACAGGGAAAGTCAATAAATCGCCTTGTCTAGTCCTCGTTGGATAACCCTGTACATGGCAGGTACTTTCAAAAGCCATGGGCAAGTCAGAACGGACGTGTCACAAAATCACGGTATAGACCGAGATTTGTACCAATGGAAGTTCCCCCGAAGAAATTGTGTTGTGTTTTACGTTTGTAAGTGCTAAAAATCAAGATAGACTCGAAACTCGAATAAATTGATATATCTGACTATATATATATATATATACCGGGTGTAACTAGGATATTAGATTTATCAAAATGAGATTTTGTGTAAGTAAATGGTATAGGAAAAGGACAATTTTCGCATATTTTTCACTTTCCGGTCACTTCCGGTTTCACCGGAAATGGCTTCGGTTTCAAATTTTTAAATGGAACACCCTGTATATTTTTACATTTTTGAATTTCTGAGACAATTCTAGATCGGAATGTGATATTTTAAAAAGTTTTTACGCCTTCTTGATTTTTTTAGAGCCAGTTTTAATATTGGATCTAGGTGGCCATGGCCGGGCGCAAACTAATCTATGGACCTCAGATGATGTTAGAAAATTGCATTCGCAAAGTTTTAGTGATTAGTATGATAGATGGGAATAAAACAAGTTGCCAAAATCACATTTTTATGTCTAACTATTTTTTTTTAAATGGCGACCCTTTTTTGACATGCACTTTCCGTAAAGAGGATTTTTTGGCGAATCTAACGATACTAATTTATTCACGATCGGATTAAAAATAAGCTCAGAAATT
>MU186583.1:39861-65254 GCA_016904865.1 Pissodes strobi | reverse complement strand
AAAAGTGTAATTGCTTCTTTGTAGCATACAATTTTAATTAAAAAAAATGTATTATATACCTGAATTAAAATATAATTAATTTCGATATAAACGCAAAGAGTTAACGAAAACAAGCTATAAAATTTAGTACAAACATTTTTTTTTTTTTTCACAAAACCCAGCGTACGCAAAAAACGTTAAGACTTATTTATTTAACAATGTATAATTTGTTTTGTTTCGTTTTTAAAACTTTATGCCTGTATAATCTAAAAAAAAAAACAAAGCTAATACTTTTTATTAAAAAATACGAAATATCAAGTAACAACTCGATAACAGATATCAGCGGTCATTTTTCTAAGGCAAACGTATTATTATTTTTTTTTTAACTGTCACGTTATGATGCGTTTAATATATAATACGCCTATAGGGCTTATATCAACTAAAATTTCGGCGTGCTTTATTCTAAGAAGTATGCATTGATAATTTACCTATATGAAATAATTGAAAAATGTGGTAGACCGGTTTTAAAATAGAGAAATAAAGCTAGACACTAGACAAACTAGTTTGGTTCAGTGAACACAAGCAACAAGCAGCCTGTCAAAATATTTTTTTACACTCAACGAGATAGCCGTAAAAATCGTTGGCAGTATTCAGGTAGCTACCAAGAAAGTGTGCTCCATGAAAGCAAAAGCTGATAGTCGTAATTGGATCTTCATTTGCTTGCAATCGAAAAGTATTAAATAGCTTAATTTATAAAGACAATATGACATTCCAGAGCATTCTTCACAATGAAATAAATGATTCTACTTATTTTTCCATCGATAGTTTTATGCAGGCAAATGAAAGATCTTTTAATGGGGAACCGTCTTATGTTGGCAAGATACTTTTGTGTAGATTTTTGTGTTCACGGCTGCTTTGCGCATCTATTACAAATGCCGTTGAGTCTGAATCTAATAATAAAGTCTTAAGTGGCAATGTTCAGTCCGAAAGTGGCGTTTTTTTTAGAACAGACAACGACGAGAGAGAGTTCAGATTCTCTATAATGCATTTAAATGTTCAGTCATTAAGAAATAAGTCGACGAATTATCAATTTTTCTTGAAGAAACGGATAAACCACACATATTGCTTCTGACTGAACATTGGTTACACAGCGACGAAAATGTGTTTTTGCCTGACTATACCGTTTTGTCGATTTATTCTCGGCATGAGTTTATCCATGGAAGTACTTTGGTGTTTGTCCGTGATTGTGTTTTAGAATTATATACGGTTGTTGATATTGCAAAATTTAACCATTTATTAGTGGAAAAGTGTTTGAATTTTCTATAGCACATATGCCTAGGTTAAGTATTTATATTGTATGTTTGTATAGACCGCCGATAGCTGATGTGAACGTGTTTGTAACTAGATTGAAAGTACTTTTGTCTCTATTTCCTAGAAATAGCAACATTATATTGGCAGGGGACTTGAACATAAATTATATGGACGGATCGAATGTGAACACCATTATGATAACCAATCTGTTGACCTTATTTGATTTGCATATGCATGTAAACGAACCCACAAGAACAACAAATATTAGTTCATCTTTAATAGACTATTTTTGTTCGAATCAACCAAAACAAGTATTTAGAGAATATACTGTGATTAATGCTGGTCTATCAGATCACGAGGCAATTTTATGTAAGATTGGGATACCTTCTAAGCACACTAAAACAGGAAGACGTCGCGGAAGGATGTATACTAAGTGTAACTTTGAAAGATTTTCCCAAATGTGTGCTAATGTTGATTGGCCTAATATTATTAATTCAAGTGATCCTGTGGCGTGTTTTCACAATATTTGATCCCATAACTTTAACCAATCTTTTCCAGTGAAAATTCTTAAGAAAAGGAATAGAAAGCCGTGGTTTACGAAAGCTATAAGAACATCAGCTATAAATAAGCGTTCTTTGCATAGACTTCGTAAATATTTTTTGGATAGTAACATTTTTATGACTCATTATATTGAATATCGTAAAATTTACAGGCGAGTAATTAGAACGGCCAAAGAACGTTATTTTTCTAATCGTATAAATCATTCAAACAATACACAGAGAGAAACCTGGAAAATCGTTAATGACTTGCGTGGAAGAGACAGCAAACCTACCCAGTCGTCTGTCAGCGCCAATCAATTCATTTTCTTCTACTGTTCTGTGGCCTCAAGTCTTTCTAGTCAAATCCTTCCAAGGATTGATGCTTTGTATTATTTGCGTAATGTGGCAGTGATGGATTCGTTTTATTTTATTCCCACTGACATTGAAGAAATTAGGCAGGTATTTTATGAGATAAAGAATAAAAATGCAGTGGGATGGGATGATATTTCTTTAAGAGTATTCCTTGCCCTGCCGGACAACGCGTTAAGCTCACTGGCGGAGGCTATTAACTTATCTTTTATTTCTGGTATTTTTCCACTTTGCTTAAAGATTGCCAGAGTTGTTCCACTTTTTAAGGGGGGAGATCCCCAGTCCCCATCTAACTTTAGGCCAGTGTCGCTACTTCCAACACTATCAAAAATTATTGAAAAGCTTGTTAAGAAACGCATTACCACCTTTTTAATAGCACATGATACACTTAGTAGAGTTCAATTCGGATTCCAGGCTCAGAGAAGCACTAATGATGCGATTTTTTCTTTTTTAAAAGAATTATATATTTACTTAAATGAGGGAGAGGTTGCCGCTGCTGTATTCTATGATCTCACTAAAGCATTCGATTGTGTGAATCATGGAGTACTGCTCGCCAAGCTTGAAATCTATGGTTTCCGAGGCGCGTTTTTGACTTGGGTGAGATCGTACTTGACCGATCGTCATCAGTCGGCCATTCTTGGCAGCGAAGTATCATCATCAACTTTAAGATTAACTTCCGGTGTCCCGCAAGGGTCTGTCCTTGGACCGTTGCTTTTTTTGATTTATATCAATGATATTGTAACTTTGAATGTATCGGGCGCATTCATTATGTTCGCGGATGATGCAACCATTTTGTGGCATTTTAAAGGCAATGACCATTTGGAAGACGTTATTAGTGGCGATTTGGTAAGTCTAAAAAACTTGTGCGATGCAAATTTTCTGACTATTAATATATCGAAGACAAACGAGGAGCATCCACGCAAAAGTAAACAAATCCATTTTTACCAGAAAATGGGATAAATATTGCATCATGTAGACCTTGATCATCTCTATGAAACCCCATGCACCGTTTTAACCAAAAGTACACAAATCCTTGTATAATGGTGGAGTCAAATCAGTATTTTCAACCAAAGAGCAACAAATCCGTATATTATTAATTTTCGTGAATTTCAGTGGAATTTCTCTCAAAAAGCAACAAATCCTTGCAGAAAATATGAACGCGGTGCTATAACCCATGCAAAAGTGAACAAATCCAGAGGTATTTTAAAACTGCCTCATAAATATCATATTTTATACATAGTGTGCCATCTAGTATGCAACAGTGTAAATAACGGTTGATGCACGTTGTCTGAAAGTGTTTTCGTGCAGCAAACCATTCCGCGATTTTGGGTAAATAAATGATAGAGGCCGCCACGCCTGCGAGCATATTAATTTCACTATTGCGGCGTCACGTCGCATTAGCTAGAAGTGTTTGGAGTAGTTTACTTGTTTATAGTGATTTATTTATTGATTTATTATTTAAAATGGATGACTCTTCGATCTCAGTAGGTGAAGGTAACAGTGGCTCTCGAAAAAGACAACGAAAACCTACTAAAAGAGAGCGGGAACGGCGTGAAAGGTAAGACAATACACTGTTTTATTTTTGAACTGAAAACTTCTGTAGGCGCGTTTTGCAATTTTTTTTTGTGGGGGTTGAATGAGATCGAGCCGTCACGGATCACGCGTCATCCTCGGATATGTAACGTAACGCTCCTTACACTGGCATGTTCCCGTATAGGTCGAGGGCCGAAATTTTCACGGGATGTAGCCGGGGTAAAAAGAAGATCCTGGACGAAAACGGGACCCCGTACCCCGTAAGTTTGGCCAGGGGAGGGGAGAGAAGGAAAAACTTAAATATTTAATTCCGGGAGAACGGGAAGAGGTACGGGGTCGAAATTTTTATGGTAGGTGCGCCCCATGGGGGCTACCTTAGACCATACGGGGGGAACGGGGCTCTAGTTTAAGGGCGATTTAGGGGGGAAAACCGTTTTTCGCCCGTATCTCTGCAACGAAGGCTCGGATCGAAATTGTGATAAACGATCACCCCGCTTGTCGAAGTTTTCACTTCTATCGTGTGGTCTTAAGCACACACAATATTTTTTTATTGCATTCTTATTCTGTTATTGTACTGATTATAGATACAAGAAGCCAAACTTTGGTGCGGCTGTCATAAAAAAATGCAATCACAAAGCAAAACGAACTACGTATGAGTGTTCGAAAGTAACTGCGGCAGAAATAGAGCATTGTAGAAATAGAATTTATGCCGAATCTGGGAAAATTGCACAAGATGTTCAAATTTGCCATTACATAATTCCAGCAGCTCCAAAAAGAAGAAGGCCCAAGAAACCAAACCCGACTAAGAAACATAACGTTTCCGTGGAGTATATTGTAAGTTTTAAGTTTAGGTATAGGCTATTATAGTCACATATTAATGTTCAATAACTAGAATGCCGACAAAAATCATGGAGCGCTTTACAAATTAATAATTCAAAGTAAATACAATCTTTAAATGTAACGATCCTCCAGGGGCTTGTGCCCATGAATTGGCAGAGTGGTCTTATTTGGAAATGCTAATTACCCTGGCCTATTGATACATTAAAGTAAATTATTTATTATTTATTTCAATAATTTTTTAGATACCAAATCCATTTGGCCACGGATTTAAAAAAGTTTGTAAAGACTTTTTCTTGTCAGTTACAAAACTAAGCAAAAGTAGGCTCATAAAAGTGGCAAAATGTTTAAAGCGTGGTGGGGTTCCCAAGGAATCACGTGGAGGAGATCAAGTATCCCATAAGTTACAAAGTAGCAGAGAAGAAGTACGCACGTTTTTGAAGGGATTAAGAGGCCAAGAAAGTCACTATGGCCGTATGAAATCGAAGAGAATATACCTTAATAGTAATTTATCAATAAGTAGATTGTACAGGAAATATAAAAGTAGCCCTCAAGAGATAAAATGCCCAAAAGTGTCAATGTCAACATTTCACCGAATATTTTCCACTGAATTTAATATTGGCTTTAAGTCACCCGCGACGGATGTATGTGGTATGTGCGAACGTCTAAAAAATAGCATTCGGGTGGAAAGTGATCCAAGCAAAAAAAGCAAATTGATAATGGAGAACCGAATTCACAAACTTAAAGCAAAAACCTTTTATGAATTGATGAAGGAATCCCCACCATTTTCAAAAACTTATTGTTTCGACATGCAGCAAGTTCAGCCCCTGCCAAAAAGTGCTGTAGGTGAAGCATTCTATTTGAGACAAATTGGATACTACACATTATGTATTGCCGAAAATAATGGGAGGAATCCGATTTTCTATACTTGGACAGAGGACCAAGCTGGCAGGGGCTGCACAGAAGTTGGCTCAGCACTACTTCATTTTTTAAAAAACATTGAAATTGAGGAAGACACAGTAGAGTTGCGTTTATTTTGTGACGGCTGCGGCGGTCAAAATAAGAATGCTCATATAATTCATACATTATTATTTTGGCTGCAGCAAACTACAAAAAACATAAAAACTATTACTCTAATATTTCCTGTCAGGGGCCATAGTTTCCTACCAGTGGACAGAGTATTCGGTAGGGCAGAAAAAATGTTGCGGAAAGAGGCCAGTATTAAAAATAAAGAGCAGTACCACGCACTGTATAAAGAAATAGGGATGGTGAGGGTATTGGGTGTTGATTGGACGCTTTATAACATCAAGGGGCTGGAACAGATTTATCGAAAACTTCCAGGCATTAGTGCAATGAAAAAAATTTGCCTAAAGTTAATGATTGAAAAGAATACTACTGTTATTAAATGCCGTGGTCTAGTTAATTACAGATTTGAATCACCTACTGACATATTCCAAAATCTCGGCAAGCGAGGACGTTCTTCAAAAAATTATGAATTGGAGCAGTTACCATTGGTACGCCACTTACCACCTGAAAAAGTCACCAATGTTGAAACTCTCCTAAAGGCGGAATTTAATGATAACTGGCGGGCAGATCCCGAACTAGCCTGGTATAAAAGTATCATTGATGGTGATATAATTGAAAACGCTTCACAGATGGCAGAAGAAGATAACGCTGAATATGAAGAACAGGAAAGCGGTTGTGACTGTTTATGTGAAGAAGATCCTGCGCTTCACCTTTAAAGTTCATGATATTTTCCCAAGTAAGATTACTTATAAAATAAGTTTTTGTTTATGTAACATTTTTCTAAGTTGATTTAATAAATTAATATGTATCCCCTTAAAACTGCTTTTATTATGTCAGTCAAAACAGAACAAATCCAACAGGCTGGTCAAGCAAAAGAGTACAAATCCTCAGATTTCAAGCAAAAGTAAACAAATCCACATCATAAATCGAAATAACTCCTCTAATATTTTTGCAAAAAAAAAACAAACTTTGTAGCATATTTTCTTATATTTTTTTAAAAATTTTAACAAAAAAAATTATCCAAATTTTTTCAAAAATTGTGGCTACAGCGAAATTATCGTTTTATGCAAAATTAGTTCAAATGGATTTGTTTACTTTTGCGTGGATGCTCCTCAAAAACATTGTTAGCTTTAAGTGTGGGGTGGAGAATGTGTTTTTGAATGCAGAGAGGATACGGAATGTGGACTATAATAAGTTTCTGGGTTTAGTTGTGGACAATAAATTAAAATTTGATCAGCATATTCTGCAGTTGTCCACCAAGCTGTCTAGAGGTTGCTATGCTTTGAGGGTCGTTTCTCAGGAGCTGGATGGTGCAACAGCTAGGAGTGTATATTTCGCCCTTATAGAGGCTCACTTAAGGTATGTTCGGGTTATTTGTTCAGGACTATTTTTCTTCTTCAGAAGAGAGCCCTGAGATTCATGCTTGGAATGAAGCGACGGGAGTCTTGTCGTCCTTTGTTTGTCCGAAATAATCTTTTAACCCTTCCTTGTATTTTCATCCAAGAGACATTCATAAGAAATTTAGACATGAAATTCAGGCCACACCGTTCTACTCTGTGCGAAGTACTCGCACCGCGGCACTTCCTATACCAACCTCTAGTTTGGTCAAAAACTCTTTTATTTATAATGGTAAAAAAATATTTAACCGCTTTCCGCGAGAAGTTAGAAAGATTGTGTGTGCTAGAAAGTTTAAAGCGGAAGTGAAGAGGGTGCTTCTGGATAAAGCCTATTACTCTGTCTCGGATTTTTTTGCCGATTCTTTCTAGCAATGTAGCAATATTGTATGTACCTGCTTGTCTTTTTTAAAGTGTGACGCTCCGTTATGTACGTTTTATATTCCTTGTTTTATCGGTTAACAACATTTTATGGACAACAACTAGGGATGTGTATGATGGTATTATTTGTAATCTAGGTTGTAGGGTTTTATAATGTGATATGTTATTGGTCAGGTCATTACTTCATATTTTATATTAATAGGGCATAAAGATTTTAATTCTGTTTATATGTATTGTTACAGTTTGCAGTTAGCTATATTATAGTTTTGCTTTGTCAATGAGATTCTGTCTTATGATAATAAAGCTGTTTTGAGTTTGAGTTTTGAGTTTGAGAAACTCGGCCAGAACACCAATGAACTACTGGCATAACGAGAACAACGGATAGAGATTTATATATCAAACGCTGGATAGAGAAGTAAAGAAGGCAATTAGAAAGGACCTGAGATCTAACCCAAACTAACCCACAAACAATAAACGAAG
Source organism: Pissodes strobi (assembly GCA_016904865.1). Lineage (NCBI taxonomy): Eukaryota > Metazoa > Arthropoda > Insecta > Coleoptera > Curculionidae > Pissodes > Pissodes strobi. The sequence goes on along the minus strand of MU186583.1, from coordinate 57,405 downwards.
CTATCGAGAACAACATGAATATGAAAGTACTTCGATTGAAAAGAACAAAAGGAAAGTCGCTCATATACAAAATTAAGGACCAACAAGGAGAAGTTGTTACAGAGAGGCAGCAAATAATATCCACCATCCAGCATTTTTACAAGGAACTTTACAGCCAATCGGTACCTAAACCAAACCGATCGAAAATTCAAGTAGTCCAAAATGTGGGATCCGAAGATATCGAAGATATCCCAGAAATTGACATTGCAGAGTTAAGAATGGCATTAAAGCAGATGAAGAACCGGAGGGCCCCAAGAGAAGATCTTACAGTAGAAATGCTAAAAAACAGAGGTAAAACTCTTGAGAAAGCACTGATTATCCTTTTTAACAGATGCGTGGAGGAGGGAAAAATTCCCGATACATGGAGAAATGCCGAGGTGATAATCCTCTTTAAAAAGGGGGACCGAACTAACAACTAACATAGAGAACTCCGAGCCTCGGAGCGCTAGAGCCTACCAAAGCTTATTTACAACACTAGCTTCCACTTTTGACTCAATACAGGTCGATCACCCCAATTCAGAAATGACCATTCTGGGAGACTTCAATGCCTACAACACCAACTGGTTCAAACATCACAACAAGACGGACAACGAAGGTAGAGAAGCTAAAGCATTTGCCATCAGCTGCGGGCTTATTCAACTTGTAGACGAACCAACTCGAATCTGTAGACGAACCAACTCGAATCTCAGAGAGGGTCGAATTCGCCGCCCTCCTGGATCTTTTTCTAACCACGAATCCTGACCAATACACAATTACAGTTGGTCCGCCATTAGGTACGTCCGACCACAAACTTATTACAACTGTTTGTGAATAATTGCCACTTCTACAGAAGGATCCGCCATTGCCTCGCAAAATCTGGCATTACAATTCCGCAAACTGGGAGGATCTAAGGTAGTTTTACCTTGATTTTCCTTGGCTCGACGTTTGCTTTGGTACTAACGACCCATCAGTCTGCTGCGATGAGATTACGCAAGTAATCTCAGAAATGGAAGCATACATCCCAAATTCCATCAAGTTACCGTCAAAAGGAAAAGCCCTGGTTCGACAGAAGATGCGAAAGAGCTGTAGGTAGGAAACAGCAAGCTTACAAGTATTGGCAGCAAAATCAGACCGCTGAAAATCGCAATTGTTTTGTCGAAGCGAAAAACGAATGCAAACGTGTAATCGATGAAACTAAGGACAAACACAATCAAAGGCTCAGGAATAAACTTTTGCAGTGCCCCAGTGGCTCCAGGAATTTCTGGTCGGTAGCAAAGGCAGTAAGTAATAACTTTACAAAAAGTCTCTTCCACCTTTGTCAGACGAACGTGGCATCACGTCGGTTACAGCCAAGGAAAAAGCAAACATGCTCTCTAAAATGTTTTCACGGCACTCTACCTTAGATGTCCCCCCAAGGCAAGGCTCTTCCCACCCTATCGAACATCAACACTACCATGGCAGAAGTCAAGATTCATCACCGTGATATTGGTAAAATCCGGAAGGAACTAGATACGCAAAAGGCATCAGGACCGGACAGAATACCTGCCATCGTGTTAAAACAACTGCTCCAACGAACTAACACCCGTTTTTTCCAGTTTTTTTTCTCCCTCTTACGGAAAAAGGATTTACCCATCTTCTTGGAAAGTCGCTCGAGTGTAACCTGTTCCAAAAAGAAACAAAAAAAAAAAACACGTCCGTAGCCAATCAGCAACCTCTTAAGTACCTCGAAAACAACAGAATAATCAGCGATAATCAATACGGCTTTGGCAGAGATCGACAGGAGATAATATATTGGCCTATGTCACACTACTGCCTATGGAGTAGGACAATTGAGAACTACGGAGAGTCTCGGGCGATTGCGTTGGATATTTCGAAGGCATTCAACAGAGTTTGGCATGACGAACTGCTCAACAAACTGCCGTCCTTCGAACTGCCAGCCTCTCTGCTGCAGCTGGCTTGCCAGTTTCCTTAAGAACCGATCTCTGCATGTTGCAGTTGATGGACACATCTCAGACACATTCACCATTAACGCGGACCTCAGTGCGCAATACTTTCACCAACTCTATTCCTCATCTAATCCTGGTTACAGTTTTGCAGATGATAGTACCCCTGTCTCCCAATTTAGATCAGAAAAATCTTTACCAGCGACTGAGATTTATCACCGTAGACAAGAGCAGATTACAGAGAAACTTGGTTCAGTTCAATGCAGCAAAGGCCCAAGCAGCCATGTATACCAGGAGGGCCAATACGAGGGGCCCTGACATCATTATGGCAGGATCGACCATTCCTTCATCCTCGTCAATCGGACTGCTGGGTGTTGCAGTCAGCAAAATCAGACTCTCAGAAGCTTGGTGCGCTATTTCGAAACAAAAAACTGTATACACCGTAGCAGTTGATGTTGCTCTACAAAGCGCAAACAAGACCGTGCTTAGAATATTGCTCACACATCTGGGTTGCCGCTCCAAAGCACACCCTAAAGCTGCTGGATTCCATGTAGAAGAGAGCTGTGCGTCTTGTCGGCGCCCGGAATCTGGATAGTCTGAAACACCGCAGACATGTGGCCGAGATGTCCCTGTTTTACCTATACTTTCACGGCAGATGTTCTCACGATCTGGCTCGCGTCATCCCGCCCCCTTGCAACGCCTGTCACGACAGACGACAAGAGCTCACCAGTTCGTCGTACAACTGGAAACACTTAGAACATCACTTTACAAGAACTGCTTTGTCTGGCGCACTGCATCACTGTGGAACTCACTCCCAGGACATCTGTTTCCCTCTAATTACAACCTGCAACTATTCAAGAACCGCGTCATTCAACATCTTCGCGCACACACACCGCTCGTCGAGCGCCATAGGATCTCTCTTTAGTGTGTCTGCCACTGCCATAAAAAATAATAAAAAGAGAAAAAAAGGTGCATAGACATATGCTAAAGGGCCCCGATTCTTTGCTGCCCTAAGGCCCCCTGGTATGCATATCCCGTACTGGGTGTATGATAATATGTTAGAGATAGTTAATAGAGGATTAGCAATCTCAATTAGCTTGGCATACAGAACAGTGTCAACGGCCACAATACTTGTTGCAAATATTTCTCTAATGTATCTGCTCGTGCAAGAGAGACTGGAATTATATCTTAATGGAATTAATGGTAACGTTGGGGGCCAGAAGCAAGTTGATGGAGGGCAAAGGCGTATATTAAAGGCGTTGATAAATGGACGAATAAAACGTGAGGTGATCTCGACTATTATATAACGCAGGGAATAACGGGGCACGAAATTTTTGGATCCAAACAAGATACAGAATCTTGTTTTTTTTTTTAAACTGCAGTCCTGAACATATTATGTTTATATGCCCAGAAGAGTGGCTCAAACGGTATGTGGTAACAAATGATAAAACAAGACTGCTTGAAATAAATGTTCTTTATTTTAGTTATAGTTTCTACAACACCGGATAAACGTTGTCAATGGCAATAGCACATTCGTTCACACCTCTCCTGATTTTAAAGTATCCAGCTTCCCCCCAACTCTCGCCCCATGAATTCTTAATCAACCAGTAGTCTAGTCCTGTATCTTCGTCAAACCCATATCCAATAGCCAAGACAGCATGGTTCGTCTCTTTTTGGGAGCAAGTTGTACTGGTAAACACTCCTAAAAAAAGGTATTTTAAAACGTGTGGTTTGGGTTAGTAAAAATCCGTATTTATAACTGCGTTTCTCGGTAATCGTGTGAAGTGATATGATCTATACTAAAAAATTAACGGATTTTAGCATTTCTGCTACGCCTGGAAACCAGTTTTCTGATGCTAATAATCGTTCAAATTAAATCGAATATATTATAATCCTCATCGATATTTGTTTCCATTAGCCGTTTATTAATGTCAGCGTTACATGGTTGTATATTATTCTAGAATGAATGCCGGTCAAACCGTGAAACTGAAACTAGGTCCAAATTGAGCCAGCTACGAAATGATGGTAGTCCATTACCTAGACCCATTCTAAATTGAAGCTTGGTTACCTCTAAATCGTTTTGATAAATATTTTTACAAAAACCGAAATAAAGCAACTAGTCAAAGTAATACAACCTAGTTCTAATCAGCATTATAAGATAATTTACACAAATAGTGCACTATATAAAAATCGGCCTTTCCCATTGGTCGATTTGCATGGCCCTCCGCTCGCTTCGCTCGCTACGGGGGCTCAAGAAAAGGAAACTAACCAGGTGCTAACCCAAGACATACCCAAAATCAAGAAAAAAAGCTGTTTAGAAACATAATCTCTAAAAAAAATAAAAAAAGCTACGCGGTTCGAATTCGCGTTTTCCAGGTGAGACCCAACGATCTAAACCTCTACACCACAAAAGCTCTTGATAGAAATCGATTGCATCATGCAGACATATCGTAATACAAGATGGATCGACCAATAGGAGAGGTCGATTTTTACATAGTGCACTATTTGTGTAAAAGATCTTTAAATGCTTCTAATCAAATGGATGGCTCGTATTGAGCCGCGTTCACGGGTCTGTCCTGTTCTGCTTAAAACTTACCTTTTGTATAAAACGTGAGTTGGGTTGCATCTAGAGCAACAGAAACTGGTCCCAATGATCCGACTGCTCTTAACAAAGTATCTTCATCTCCGGCGTCTATCTGAACGTAGTCAACAACTTTTGTGTGCGGGGCAGACTCATTATAACGGCACGTTAGGTCTTTTCCTTCGTAAGGGTAGCTATCTTCAGTCTGAATACCTGTAAAAAGCATCATAAAAAGGCGTATAAATTTGTAGTTTAGAACCAATACTATCCCCTTTATAGACCGCGTTTAAATCTTCAATAGTTATGAAATAATATCTGCTTCCCACCCTGTGTCATAACCATCCGTCACTGTTACCACATCGTTGATACAAACGATAAAACAGTTATATGTCCTTATTGTTATTGAATTACCTAAATTCCAGCTTGCCTATATCAATTAGCAAATTATGTTAAACAAACGGATAGAAGTTAACTCAAACTAATCCAAATAATGGAATAATAAAACAAAACATAGTTTATCTATTCCGGGATATGATTAGTATTGGTGGAATTCCGTTTTAAGCGAATAATAATATATATTCTGAATAGGTGTATAGAAAAAGCTTTTAGGGTTATTGTTTTTCTTTTAATTGCATGCAATATATTATCAATTTATTTTACGTAGTAGTTTAATATTACCCTGGTTCTTGATATATTCCAAGGCAGGAGCCTCTTCTCCACCATTGCAACCAAAATTAGATTTATCACAGTCGATAAGTTGTTGTTCACTGAAAGTCACCATTTCCTTGTTCTTCAAGTAATAGAAGCTTTCTAAGGTCCCAGTCTGCAAATTATTTTTTAAAAAATACTGGGGGCGAGACTATCTTTGGAGAGATTCGATGCAACTTGAATTAATTCCAGTTGAATAAAAGCATTGATTATTGTAGGGTTGGTGTATAAAATGAACGTCACTAAATACAAAGCTTTGCGTCACTATTGGTCTAAGGTACATAGTGATTAGTGATCTTAAAAGCTGACCTTAATTTTGACTTCGTTTATAAAAATAACCAATCAGACTTACAACAGAAAATGACCAACATGACCCACAGCTTCCTTGGTCTTTCACTCTTGAGACCGCTCCTAAATCTCTCCAATCGAGGGAATCTGGGACCTCCTCTTCCAGCTTTTCGTCCCGAGCAGAACCTGTTTTAAGTTGCGGACGGGATCCACTTTGACGTTTCAAGATGGCGAGGTATTCTTCTCTGCTTAAATCTGCGAATTTATTAATTCCCATGCGATATGTTTCTTGACCTGCCTCGTATAAAAGGTTGTGTTCTTCGATCGTTCTCAGGTTTTGTTGGAATATGGAAAACCGCAGTTTCTCTTCTTGGATATTGCTGTAGATTTTGCCATAGCTACTCTGAAAATATTGGGATTGTATTGCGATTATCAGAATTTACTAAATGTAATATTGACAAAATTATTTTGAGTGGATGTATTAATTAAAAAGTAGAAGATGAATGTTGAGTATTCGCTATGTGCAAGATTCGGTAAGTGACATCCGGTGTCAGTCACCGGTGAACGCAGCAGAATTATTATACATTGCTAAATACGATACATTTATCGCCTATTCAAATATTTTAGCGATATTGTGAAAAAAGTGGCCACCTGTATGATACGGTATATTTATAGGGAAAGGTTTGGAATTTTGTCGTGTCGCGACCTTGTTAGGCAGATTGTCAGACAGGGTATAATAATCATATGGCATACTTTAGGGCAAATCAAAATAACCTTGATTTGTCAGAAAAGTCCTAAACTGCCCCGTAAGGGAGATACAGAGCGCCAAAGAGGTACTCTGCAATATACCTATTACCACATTTTACTCTTTTATTTTATAAGAAATATTGTGTCTTAAATTACTGGACTAATTTGGAATTTAGCAATGTAGGCCAGGTTACTGTATAAAAGTATACGTAGTTTTCCATTTAACTTAATAATTAGTACATACAAAGCACCAACAAAGGAAGGTTCGTTGATAACATATGTTGATGAGGATTACTGGAAATCATCTCATTGGACCGTTCTTTTTTGAAGACATATTAAATGGTGTCATGTTTTGCAATTCTTGTTAGAACATGTGCCCTTAGAAATCAGATGTGGTCTATGCACTAACCCATTTTAGCAATTTACGAGGCAATTTAGTTCATCAGCCCTTATTTTATGGCCACTATGGTCGCCTGACATGGCTCCATTGGATTTTTTTAATGGGGATATTGAAAGAGGCTTGTATATTCGACGCCAGTTCACACAAGGAAATACCTGATAGAAAGAATAATACACCATTACAATGAAATTCAGACAATCCTGGATTGTTGTTTCAAGAACATATAAGGAAATGTATAGAGGTACAGGGCGCTCATTTCGAAATATTGCTTAAGTAAACAAAAATAAGCAAAGCTTTTAAATTTTTAACATTCCTGCATTTAAATGATTTCCTAGAGGTCAAAGAGGTTCAGTTTTATGTACTTTTTATAATTTAATAGTTTCCTGTTTTTCTTAAGGTACGATCATCTCTGTCAATGGTTCTTGTAGGCGATAATTTCTATTTGGGACGTCATCTATAAGGTCTTGATAATTTTGATCTTCTGATCAAATATTATATTTTTTAATAATTAGCTTGATAAATACATGATGAAACTGGCCTTTATTATTTGTGTAAATAATGTTCCAATCTGATACAGCCGTACGTCTTCTGAGAAGAAGTATATTATATTTGTTGATACTTCTGCTGTATTGATTGAGAAAAACTGTAATTTTTCTTGCATGCACCTAATTACCGAGCCCTTGTCCATAAATCACATGAATCAATTTTGAGCTCTGTAAATTGCCCTCTCTTATAAGCTCCCAAGAACATGCCATGTGCTTTATCCAACAACCTTTTACTCTTTTATTTAATAAGAATTGTGTCTTAAACGACTGGACTATTTGAAATTTGGCGATGCATGCTAGTTTACTGTATAGAATTATACGTAATTTTCTATTTAACTTAATTAAGATCTTTAATTGAATTTGCTATAATTTTTCACTTTTTTACCTAGTAAGTACAGTAAGTAACAATATAGTTAAATGAGTTATTAGTTCACCGAGAATACACAGCAAATAGAACTTTATACTTCAACTAGGCTTGGAACAACATATCTAGGAAGCAGATCTGTTCTTGGAACGCTATTTAGCTTTAACTTCACTGTAATATTTAAAACGACGAAACTTGGCTGCATTTTCAATGAGAACTTCTGATTTTACTGGAGAGCTACTTATGTAAAACTTATACTCGTAAAATGGCTGTGGTTTTGGGCATGAGCTCAGGTGTTGCTTTATATGGTGATATTTCGCCTAGGGCGTTGGTCGATCCTCAAAATTTTTGGAACGAAAGGAGGTAGTTGAATCCTATTCACTCACGGGAATCCTGCAAGAAGTCGTGACGTTTTCCGACCGTTTCTTAATGAAATGTAATAAAAGTATGCAGACTTCGATTTGCGGTAAGCGCGGTAAATATTGAGTTTTGAAATCATATGTTTCGGAATGATACCTGTATTGTGTAAAGTAAATGTGTAGTGTGCTTAAACGTTAAAATAACTCGTCGCAACTGTTTTCACACGAGTGTGACGGTTGGTCACACGTATGAGTGTGAAAACTGCTTTTCACATGTGTTTTTCTACGAACTCATCAATATTGCTAACTAATGAAAACTATGGCTTGCGTGGGTTTGGGAGATATCACACCCTATGTGTAATCGATAATTGTCGAGCGCAGTATGTAGTGCGTTTTTCAATACTTTTGATAGCAGTTGCAGAAAAACATATTGGTAACAAATAATTTAGCAACAGAAGTCGATAAAGAAAGTATCGGCAAAATATATAAAGGCACGAAATGTGAGTTGAAAAACTATACATACTACACGCTTAATTTCTAAATGATTCTTATAACGATTAGAAAAAACAAAACATACTTACTCTAAAACTAATCCATTGCTGTCTGTCTTCCTCTAAAGTAGCCAGTACTACTGTACAAGTTAGCCACAGCAACACGACAAACTTGTTCATTTTTTTTTGTAAAAATAATTGCAAGTTAGTTTGGGTGAAATATGTTCTAAATATTCAATAAAGGGATATATAAATATAAAAATTGCTCAGATTCCTTATCAAATTTTATTAAGTACCTACCTCAAGATTTAAATCACTTAAGATTAGTGGCGTATCAAATTACGAGGAAAATATTGATGCGCGAATACAAATTAAATATTGCGTCATTATTATTATTATTACAAGAATAAGGAATAATTCTTATGTCCATGATAGGTTATTGAACCAAGGTGTAGATCTAAAAGCTTTCTTTTCACAATTAAGAATGATAGTTATTCGTAAATTTTGATTCTACCGTTAAAAAAACGGTTCTTCGCAGTTCAGCAAAGTCCGTCGCTCCCTAGTGGGATAAAATCTCATAAATCCTCACAGATACGTGGCTAGAGTTTAAATGGATGAGTTCGTAATCCTGTTAACTCGCCTCAGCGATCAGGGTAATAAAATGCAAATAATGTCTTCAGAGTCTAGTGGTGCAGTGTGTGCGTGTGACACAGTGCCCTGGGTTCAAGTCATGTTAGTGGCAATACATTTTTTATTTTTTAGGTTATGTATTTTTTTTAAATTGGGTTAGTTTGGGTTAGTTGTGCCCCCGGAGCGAACGAAGCGAACGGATGGCTATGCGTGAAGTGAAATATTAGACATTCTAAAATAGTAAACAAACGACCGAAGTCCCGCCCAATTTGTATAATGGCTTATACCCTGATCGCTAGAAACGAACAGTCTCAACTATTTAGTTATTACTTATCGATAAATAATTTTTGATTTATGTCCAAACCATCTTGAATGCTTGAACCACTATGGATGCAAAGATGACGAATGCGCCTTCCTTATTATGCAACAGCAACGCCCTCTAGAATTGTCTCCCTTACTCACGTATGCGCTCCGTTTTTCTGTCGCTTTCGCGAAACTTCCGGCTACAGACAGTGGGAGATATTCTTGTCAGGCAGACTAAAATGCAGAAGATTAATGATGATTACCACCATCAAACTTCTATAGGTATTATTAATTTACTAAAAGGAAATAAACTGATTTTAAACACTGACATAGAATCATTTTTCATTTGGACATCGCTACAGTGGTGACGGCCCATAGGCTGCAGGCTAGGTAGCCTGTGCTTAAATCCGGCCCTGTCTCGATATCTCTGTTGAGATGCACGCGTATTATTGCCCCTCAATCATATCCTATATATGTTAGACTGAGGAATCAAAAGCATCTATTGCCACCAGAAAATTAGCATATTTTGGGCGATTCTGTAGCTACGGATGTTCAAAACCAGTATAATTATAGGCTGAATGCAGTTCAACACTCGAAAGGGTATTTGCCCTATTTAGTCGATTTCAAAATAACATGTTAGCGGAAAATCTGTTTTAGTTTTCTGCTAGTTCGCAGATTTATTTTTTTTTTGTTTTGCCTTTGTGTGATTCATAGATTAAATAGTTAATAATAAAAGTCTGTTTTGCAATATATAAATACTTCCCTATCTATCTCTTATCGTTATCGTTATAAAGACATTTCTGGCACATCTAAAAACTAGTAAGAAACTGGACTGGGCTTTAATTTTTTAATACATATATGACGTAATAATAATTGTAGCGAAATTTAGCGGCTACTGATAAAAACGCGTCTTTTTTACTTTAAGAATTGCACTATAACAATAAGATAATTAGAAGTGACTGTCAAAAGCAATATGATTGTTTTTCGGTCCACTTCGAAGCATCTGAATGCGGTGAACGATATTTTCTTGTGGTTGATTTGGTCTACAAAGTCTTCCAATTCGTGATATCTTTTGGTGAAAATATCCAACGGTTTTTGAAGACCACGGCACGTGCCGATTAATTTTTGTGCTTCAACAGTGGCGAAGTCGCAACTCATTGTCGTTAGCACTGGTGCAGTCTAAAAACCAAAATATATATTCAATTATCAGTTATCCATGTATAGAAGCAATTGCAATTAGTGACATTGGTTGGCAAGTGCAGGAATGCTCATTTTTGGCTATTCTTATAGAAAAGTTTGGCACCAATGTTAAAATGCATCCATATATATGATATTTATTATCTGGAAATGTCATATCTGGCAAGCGGCCGGCGCAGCCAGAATCTTGTATTAGGAGGCGTTTTCAAAATAAATTAGGAAAAGTATTAAAAACTATAATATGTTATAGAACACAAAACGTAACGTACGTGTAAAGTACATTTAAAAATATAAACAATAAATATCAGTAAGAGGGTATCTATACTTAAGGCAGGGTAAAAAATAATAATGCCAACAAAAACTTTAGAGCAGTGATTATAACAAAAATCAAAGCAACATTATAAATTAAAATTAAGTTTATTATTAATATATAAATTTAAATAAATTATAGTAAAATATGAATACGTTGAGATTGGAGAGCTAAGACATCAAGAATTTCGTCTTCCAGAATGGGAATTCTGGATGTAAGCACCTCAAAGCTAGGCCGTTTAATCTATTGTCCCCACCGATCTCCATTTGTCCCCAGTATTATTCCGCATATTCCGCAAATATTTTTTTAGAAATTTTAGGGAAGAAAACGATCTTTCACTAGAACATATGGTCACTAGTAAAGTTGCCACTATAATTAAAAGTTCATAAATTGTGGGAAACAAATTTTTATCTTGGATCACATGTTGTGGCTTTTCTGTGTTAACTTTTATAAACTGGATCCAAACTGCAACTTCTCGTTCTCCCCCATAGCACGCGACTCGTCCAGTTCATAGAATTCTAAAAGCTGTTGGGTAGAATTCAAAATTTATTAAATGTCTAAACTATTATTATTACATAAAAGTTTTTGAACAGGTTCAAGAGTATTTTTGTGATCAATAAATTTTGCATCATTTTGTTTGGTCGAGAAACGGAATATAATAAATAGCCTTTCCGGCTATGATCCGGGAACATTATTTCTACCAGTTTGCCGATTAGTGGTTCTCGGTTTTAAAATTGTGATATCAAGCTCGTCACAAATCGAGTTAGTCTTCTGATAAGTACCTAAAAATGATTTCTCATCATCTTGTGTCATGCTTTTTAAAGATTTATTGAAATTTTTAGCTGACCCAAGTTCAAATTTGGGGTTTGGTGGTACCAATTACTAAAAAAGATGTAGTACACTTTGGTGGTCCCGTTAACGAAAACACAGTTTTTAATATAAAAGTACACACAAGAAAGCTACTTCGACAAATTGCCAATGAAAGTAATTGAGCGTAGTCGGTTGCCGTTTTTTTACGGATCGATCATCTGGCAATCTCAGGCAAGGCCTTTATTATAGGTTGTGTTGCGCGTCCGTGTCTGTGGAGGGGATTTAACCCCGTCCCCGCCGTTTCTGCGCCAGTGCGCTAGTGGTGTGCAATTGATACTTTTTTGAGTATCGATATGTATCGAAAAATACTTTGCAAGTATCTGATACTTTTTATCTGATACTTGATACTTTTTATTTATTGGCTAGGATTAAGCCTTCAACTATCAAAAACTCAATAATTTATAAGAATTAGGTATTATTATTGAGTTTTAATTATATTTAATCGATACTCTCAATTACTACTAGTTTACTGTTTCTATTTTTGCATGTTGCAAAAACTATGTCTTATAAAAACACATTTTCTTAAATACCTATTTATTAATGGAAAAAATATAAAACAGCAAATTAAAAAAGTAGTATTTTTGGTATATCTATATTGGATGTAAGTATAAATGAAACAAAATTCGTAAAATATCACCACCCAAAAAAAAACTGACGAAATAGTGTTTAAGAAAATCAGAAATGGTAAACGGAAAAACTAATATTGCCTATTTGCGTTTAAAAATATAATTTATTTTACATTACTTGATTTTAATCTACTTCTACGATCCGAAATTGTTAATACCATTTTTGAAAATATTCTTTCACTTGGCACTGAGGTACTTGGCGTACTTAGGTATTTTTTTGCTAATGTATAATAAATTATTTCTCTTGACGTCCACCATTTTAGGTTACAAACGATCGGTCGCCGACGCCGCGCCGATCTGCAGAATTATCGTTTCGGCAAAAGCATAATAGGCGCCGCCCGCCGCACAACCAATATCTGATACTTCTTCGCTCGATATCCGATACTTGAGATATTTCGGAGTATCAGATACAAAGTATCGAGTAGATAGTATCTTGCACATCTCTACAGTGCGCCACTGTATCTTGGGCATGAAACCAGTAGTGATATCAGCACGAGTATATAATAATTATACTCTCATTGAAGGACAATACTGGAAGTACTGATTATATATTTAAAGCTAAAAATGATTAAGACAAATATAATATAAATTCACGCTCATCACTTTAACGCTTTAACCAAAACCATTCTTGAAAACAGATACCAAAACCAAATCAAATTTGAAAATCTGCCAAAGAGATAAAAATTGATCACGTCATTAACCAAATATGCATATTCTTCCATTTTTCGAAGAACTTTTAATGGCCCTATTGCAGTAATTTTAGAAGAGATGACATTAAACTTGGCAACACGCGGGTGGGCTGTTCAATGTGTGGCATAATTTATTGCGCAGTCATGGTCATGAGGCGTATATCCAGTGTTTGGCATAAAGCGGGCAAATCAGGAATTTTCTGTGGGTAAATACTTCAATATAAAATAGAAACTTGTGCGAACATCAACCTTTAGGCAGGTACCTCCTTGTTTTCTCTATTTTGTTTATTTGTGAGCGCCAAAGTCTCAAAAATCGTTTAAAACAGTTTAGAAAACCTTGATTGCTTTTAGAAGCAAAAATAAAAAATACTTTTACCAAAAATCTAAAAATTCTTTGTGGTCATTATTAGGTTAGGCATAGGTTGGTATATAGTTTGCCAGCTATGGGAGGCAGAAAGGATCCAGGGGTAGCAGTCCTCCCTCTGGGTACGCCCATGCGTGAAGTCATAAATATACATAGAAAGATAATTTCCAAAATAATTTCTTCCATTGCATGTTAGTTACTTCTGTAAAAATGAGTTATCCCTGACATCTTGCATTTGCAGCATGAAATTACCAAAATAGTTCGAATAAACAATGTATCTAAACATATACTGTATATGAATGGAGTTTCAGTGCAACTTAAAAAAATAATAATCCTTCAAATAATTATTAATGATGGAAATAATGACCTGAAAAATTATCAAGAAATATTTAAGTGCTTTTGTCAGGATCGGCGCCAGGCAGCAAACGTTTGCGTTGGAGATGGGGGACCAAAATATAATGTGTATGCGTATGCCACGGGAGATAGACGTGAAACATGAACTTATGACGTCATAAGCTTAGGCTGTCGCCAAGCACTTTATACTATCTTTACAAGCACGAAATTTCTAAAACTGGGCTGTTCTGTAATCAACTTTTGACTAAAATCATAAACCTAACTCCTCCGAATAGACGCTCAGTGGGCATAGCCCATAGAAAAATGCCACAATTGTATCGAGAGATGGCGCCACCATTATTACGAATTACATTTTATCGTATTTCGTCGCTTGCCAAACAACGGCCAAACGCCTTTCAGAACTCGGGTCGCTCGCGCTGTTGCCAAATTTAAATGTACTTAAAATAGATTAAGTTTAATAATTAAATATGAAAAGAGGCTTCTATTTTATTTCGGTTATTTACCTATGATTTTAAATGTTGCAGGACCGGAGTTTTTTTATTTACAGTTTGTGGTTTTACTTTTTAGTAACAATTAGTAATTACCTAGGTATTGTTATTATTGTTAGTACGTACCTATATAGGTATGATAATAGGTATAGACATACTTTTTTTAGTTATTTAGGCGTACCTACCTATTATAGGAACTTAACATAACCTATAATATAATTATATTAATGATGTGTACAATTATTAAAAATCTTGTACCTACTACCATAAACCTAACTATTCGGCGTAGTTAGGTTTATGCTACTACTACACTACAATATATGAAATCTAAAATAATATATAGGTACCTAGGTAGATACCTATCAAATTTGACGCCGGATCCAGAACAATAAAAACATTAAATAACTAATATTCAGCAATACAATTATCACCCTTATTTCGTAAAAACATATAAAAACGCTCTCTTTCATCTTGCGAATATTCATCAAAGACTGTTTCGCGGAAAACTGCGGCCGGTCCGGCGCGATGCGTATGAACTAAGGTAGGACCTACGTGCTTGCTCGATCCTCCAGCAAAAACCGCGCGGCGCCCTGCACGGCGCGCGTAGCTAAATTTTCCAAATAATCGGAATTGCACCAAGCCAGCAAGTTAGGTTTATGGCAGGATCAAGTGTTTGCGAAGCTCTCACAATTCATACGACACTAATTATTATTCTCCTATTTTTGACTATAATATTTTGATATTATTATTGTTTTCAACATGTCAGGCATCACCTGTTGTTTTTATAACTGCAATAATAATCACGGAATTAAATTATTTCGAATTCCCCTAAAGAACAACGAACTTTGCAAAAAATGGATTTTAAATAGTGGTAAGAATAAAACTTTCAATGAATTTTGACATTAATCTGGATGAATAAAACTGGGGATTAATCAAGAACTTTATCGAAACCTATAATACCTCGGGCCGTTTCATACGGGTGTCTCAAATTTGAGATATGACGGCATCGACTATTTTTTAAATGAAAGTCCTGTATTATTCTTTTAAAGGGCATAATAAAGTTTCAGTTCGGCACCTAGTAATCGACGTGTGCTAGCATAGTTTAGTTATCGAAAAAAAATATCTCTCCTTTACCCAATTTATTCCAAAGTTAGAGACTCGCACTTTATACCTACGAGCCGCCACTGCCCATTACTATACAGGGTGTTCGTTAATGACATGCTAATATTTAAAAGGTTGATTCTTGGACACATTTTAAGAAAAAAACGTCTTATGAATGTATGCCCTAAACAACTTAACTTTTAGATACAAAGGGAGGTAAAGTTTAAAAAAAAACCATTTTTTTTATATAATAAGTGCGATACTATTGTAGATATCTTTATGAAATTGGGTACACGTCTTTTAGGCTTCAAGATGTATTTTCTGTTGTACAGACAGTTTTTTTTCAGTGGCGTCCGTACCAGTTTTGCATTGAATATTTTTGAAGAAAAAAATGGTACGCACCTTTATCTTAAAATAAAAATCATTTTCGAAATCCGCATACATTTCTAAACAAATTTGATCAGTTGGTGTTTTTAAATCCGATGCAAGGCTTTCGCTTAAAAAAAATCAATAATCGTTTCTTTGCATGGTCATAACAATTACGTTAATGACAATATCACAATGTAGAGAATTAGATTTTATTTTTTTAGGTGAAAACGTGTGTCGGACTAAAAAAAAATCAAGTGATCAAATCTTTTCCTTAAGAACTAAGGATTTCCAAAATAAATATATTTTCTATTTTAAGAAAAGTCCGTGGCGTACCACTGCTTGTCTAATAATAGTTTTGCCAGAAAACTTCCACAGGCTACTGACGAAAATTTCCACATGCTACTGATGAAATAACTCTGGATTTCTCCTGCGACTTTTAGTAGCAATTCGACGCAGGAGAAATCCAGAAGTGTCTAATAATTATTTTTTTTTAAAGTTGACCTCTATATCGGGTGTCAACGAAATCGTTTAAAAGCGCACCATTCAAATGCTTTTTTAAGGAGAAATTTAAAATTCTGGCTGAAGATACGGTTTATGAAAACTCAGATTTTTCACTAAAAAACAAATGAATATCACTTCCGGATTGACCGGAAGTGAGCATGAGGCAAGAATTTCAAACACAACCCTGCAAATATTTTTACATATTTGAATAGAGCTTGAAATTCCCTTTTCAGCGATGTATCATAAGTTGTAATTTTTTTTCAAAATGGAGGCGTAGAGGGCATTTATTCCAAATTCAATATGGCGGCATTTTGACATCACCAATAGATTTTTTGTCAAAATGTCCGTTGATATCGGAGACAAGATAGGTTTTCTTGCAGATTTTTCTCCCTGTTGGAAATTCTAAATAATTGTTATAAAATTGAAGCATTTTTAGTATTTCCTTAAAATGTCAAAATGTATGTAAATTTTTCTCGAAATTTTGAATAGAACCCTATACATATTTTTAAACAATTAGATAGAGCTCGAAATTCCCTTTTGAACGATGTATCACAAGTGGCCATTCTTTTTAAAGATGACGTTGTAGAGGGCATAATCCAATATGGCGTCGCGCCGCCATATTGAATTATGCTATCTACAACGCCATATTTAAAAAGAATGGCCACTTGTGATACATCGCTCAAAAGGGAATTTCGAGCTCTATCCAAATGTTCCAGGTTTCTATTCAAAATTTCGAGAAAAATTGACGTAAATTTTGACGTTTTAAAGAAAAACTAAAAATGCTTCAATTTTATAACAATTATCTATAATTTCCAACAGTGAGGAAAATCTGCATGAAAACCTATCTTGTCTTCTATATCAACGGACAGTTTGACAAAAATTCCAATGGTGATGCACCCATATTGAATTTGAGATAAATGCCCTCTACGCCGCCATTTTGAGAAAAAATGGCAACTTGTGATACATGGTTAAAATGGCAATTTCAAGCTTTATTCATATATGTAAAAATATATGCAGTGTTATATTTGAAATTCTTGTCTCCTGCTCATTTATTTTTTAGGGAAAAAATCTGAGTTTTCATAAACCATATCTTCAACCAAAGTTACATATTTATCCTTAAAAAAACGTTTGAATGGTGCATTGTTAAACGATTTCGTTGACACCCGGTATATCTCAAAAGTTAAAACGTTTAGGGCATATGTTCTATGAAGTTTTTCCTTAAAATGGGTCCAAGAATTAGCTTACCGCTTATTAAAGCGGCAAAAGGTTTAATTCTCCCCAGTGTTTCTAGTATAAGA
>MU186583.1:15383-39851 GCA_016904865.1 Pissodes strobi | reverse complement strand
AACAACTTAACTTTTAGATACAAAGGGAGGTAAAGTTTAAAAAAAAAAACCATTTTTTTATATAATAAGTGCGATACTATTGTAGATATCTTTATGAAATTGGGTACACGTCTTTTAGGCTTCAAGATGTATTTTCTGTTGTACAGACAGTTTTTTTTCAGTGGCGTCCGTACCAGTTTTGCATTGAATATTTTTGAAGAAAAAAATGGTACGCACCTTTATCTTAAAATAAAAATCATTTTCGAAATCCGCATACATTTCTAAACAAATTTGATCAGTTGGTGTTTTTAAATCCGATGCAAGGCTTTCGCTTAAAAAAAATCAATAATCGTTTCTTTGCATGGTCATAACAATTACGTTAATGACAATATCACAATGTAGAGAATTAGATTTTATTTTTTTAGGTGAAAACGTGTGTCGGACTAAAAAAAATCAAGTGATCAAATCTTTTCCTTAAGAACTAAGGATTTCCAAAATAAATATATTTTCTATTTTAAGAAAAGTCAGTGGCGTACCACTGCTTGTCTAATAATAGTTTTGCCAGAAAACTTCCACAGGCTACTGACGAAAATTTCCACATGCTACTGATGAAATAACTCTGGATTTCTCCTGCGACTTTTAGTAGCAATTCGACGCAGGAGAAATCCAGAAGTGTCTAATAATTATTTTTTTTTAAAGTTGACCTCTATATCGGGTGTCAACGAAATCGTTTAAAAGCGCACCATTCAAATGCTTTTTTAAGGAGAAATTTAAAATTCTGGCTGAAGATATGGTTTATGAAAACTCAGATTTTTCACTAAAAAACAAATGAATATCACTTCCGGATTGACCGGAAGTGAGCATGAGGCAAGAATTTCAAACACAACCCTGCAAATATTTTTACATATTTGAATAGAGCTTGAAATTCCCTTTTCAGCGATGTATCATAAGTTGTAATTTTTTTTCAAAATGGAGGCGTAGAGGGCATTTATTCCAAATTCAATATGGCGGCATTTTGACATCACCAATAGATTTTTTGTCAAAATGTCCGTTGATATCGGAGACAAGATAGGTTTTCTTGCAGATTTTTCTCCCTGTTGGAAATTCTAAATAATTGTTATAAAATTGAAGCATTTTTAGTATTTCCTTAAAATGTCAAAATTTATGTAAATTTTTCTCGAAATTTTGAATAGAACCCTATACATATTTTTAAACAATTAGATAGAGCTCGAAATTCCCTTTTGAACGATGTATCACATATTGAATTTGAGATAAATGCCCTCTACGCCGCCATTTTGAGAAAAAATGGCAACTTGTGATACATGGTTAAAATGGCAATTTCAAGCTTTATTCATATATGTAAAAATATATGCAGCGTTATATTTGAAATTCTTGTCTCCTGCTCATTTATTTTTTAGGGAAAAAATCTGAGTTTTCATAAACCATATCTTCAACCAAAGTTACATATTTATCCTTAAAAAAACGTTTGAATGGTGCATTGTTAAACGATTTCGTTGACACCCGGTATATCTCAAAAGTTAGGACGTTTAGGGCATATGTTCTATGAAGTTTTTCCTTAAAATGGGTCCAAGAATTAGCTTACCGCTTATTAAAGCGGCAAAAGGTTTAATTCTCCCCAGTGTTTCTAGTATAAGAGGTTGGATTGGGGAATGCATCTTTAAACCGGGAATCGACAAAACCGTCTTAAATCACCAAATCGCCTTAAAAAAAAATTCTACCATGTCTAGTGAAGAACGGAAATGTATTTTGGCTTTTGCCCAAATGTCGATTAAAAAATATTTGGAATATTCCAAAAAAATAGAAATTATTGAGGGTTCCGAGGATCTTGGTCCTTTAGGACGTCTTCCGAAACATGCTAAACAAGTTTTAGTTTTTTCTATTCGAGGCCTGTATAACAAATGGAAATTGCCTTTGGCATATTTTGTTTCCGGAACATCGGTAAAAGGCGAAAAATTGAAATCTTCAATTTTGTACGTCCTCGATAATTTAAATGCTGTTGTATTTCTTACAAAGGCAATCATTTGTGATCAGGATTCAAACAATAGAAAAGCTCTTAGTTTGTTAGGAATAAGTGCTGAAACGCCATTTTTTCTTTATCAAAAACACAACATTTTTGGGATATTTGATGTACCTCATTTATTCAAAAATATCCGATATAACTTGTTACAGAATAAATTTACCTTGTTCGAGAACATTATAAGTTTTGATCATATTAAAAGAGTGTTTGCAATAGATCAGTCTTCGAATACGGCACGAGCCATGCCAAAGCTTTCTCAGAAATATATTAACCCAAATGGTTTCGAAAAAATGTCCTTCAAATTAGCCTTACAGATTCTGTCCCATACTGTTGCCGCAGCGGTAAAAACATGTCTCAAAAACGGGCAAGTCGATGCGGATGGAATTCATATTGCTAATTTTTTGGAAGATATGAATCATTTATTTGATTCTTTAAATAGTAAACGGGTCTATTCAAAAAATCCTTACGGTTGTGCTTTGTCAGACAAAAATACCATAATATTCCAAACTTTTAAAAAAGGCTTGATATTTTTAAAAATTAAAAAACTCGAAGGCAGAAAGGCCGTCTTGTTTTGATGGTATGATTCAAACCATCAATGCAATACATGCCTTATTTGAATCGGAGAAATCAAAAAAAAAAAAAAAATCGACAGATTAAATCAGGACTTCCTGGAAAATTTCTTTTCGGCTATTAGGCAACATGGTGGATGGAATATAATATATTCGATCCAATTTTTAACGAGTTTTCTAAAAGCTCGCTAGGCAAATTGTGAAAACGATAATGACGAGCAACTAAAAATTGAATAACAAAAAAAAAATCACACAAAAACTCATCAGGCTTAATTTACAATTTTTAATTAATATATTTTATATCTTAACAAATTCAGAATTCAAAATTCAAATTTAAAACTCAAAATACAATTTTATTCATGCTATAATGTACATAACAACGCCGATTGCAAATTTTAATTTCTTAACCCAAAATTCGACAGCATTCACTGTTCTCCAGTACTGGGTGGTTCTTTTACTCACTTTCCAGGTAACACTGATGATGGCACCGGCCGAAAGCGCTCTGTTACGCTAATTTAGAGGTCCTTTTGGATTAAAATTTTATGTATGGAATCAAAGAAAATGTTACTACGACCATTTTCTTTGACGGAATACAAAGAGTGTTTCATTTAGTATATTTCGTACATGCACACAGCTCTCACTCTCAACCAAAGAAAATGTTACAACATTTTCTTTGCTCTCAACTTATTAAATTTAAGGGCGCATTCCTAAAGTAATTTCATGAAAGAAAGTTCATCTAAACATGGGGTGTTAAAAAACGGTTTTTTATAAATATTATAAATATTTTTAAAGGGACTTTTTTGAAATTTGGCAGGTCTATATTTGGTGATAAAAGTCTATTTTAGCCATAACTAGAATAAAATTATTAAATTTATTATGCCCCGGGGGGCATCTTTCCAATTATTTTTGTTCGAGAAATGTACGCCACTAACTTTTTTGTAATTTTTATTAAATGAAGCAACTAAAAATACAACTTTTTTGCTGCTATAATTTTGTTCCTATCTGACCTCGCTTTAGAGAAAAAAAAAATAAATACCATTTTATTATATGTTCCTGGCTCTTGCAATAAGCAAGTGGTTTTTATTTTTTTCTTTCAAATTCCACAAAATATTTTAAGAAAATTTGCCGTCGCTTGTCTTAAATTAGTGCCCAAAAAAGGCTAAAAATATCTGAGTAATAGGTCAGGGCGGAAATATTAATAACAAAATCTATCGCCAAGTATCTAAAAAAAAATGCATTTCCAGACCCATTATACGGACTTTTTTTCAAGAAATAAGTTCACCAATACGCACTTAACTAAAAAATAATCAATCTGTGTAGATATTTATTACACCAGAAGAAGAAAATTCTTCGTTGTTTTGCAAAAGTATGAATATCACAAAGTTTCGGAAAACAACAAATATTTTTTTTGCTGTAATAAATTCCTACACAAAATGGTGTAGTGATTATAAGACATCAATAAAAATGTAACCAAGGCTACCAAATGTTAAGTTGCCTCGTCGTTTAAAAATCTTTAGTCATTTAATAAATTAATTGGCCAAAATAAAAAAAAAACAAGTGTAGCTCGAAAAACATGACATGTCAAAAATCTGACAAAGTTGTTTTTTCTAATTAACGAGGCAATTAAACTTATGCATAAAACAAAAAGTTCGATTCACCCATAAAAATTCCAGGTCCGATTGAATTTTCGATTTTTTTGCAGTGTCTTATTCCAATCCCTGTATAATACAGTTCCTACCAAAATGAAATATTTCCGATAAAGTATCTTTTTCTCAATAAAATTTTCTACAGCATAATTCAAACCGCATTTCGATATCTTTTTTCGTTCAAAACTTATGACATAATAAATGTTTGAAAAAAATACAATTATTCCGTAGTTTAGTAAAAAATTGTTTAAAAACAAGTTTTTATTTATATGATCTAAAAAAATGGAACTAAATTAAATAATACCAGACCTGGAAATTGATCTTAACAAAAGTAATTCTAACAATCTTTTTTATGTATTTAATAAAATAATTTAACCCAGCTAAATCCCAGGACAAGCTCTATTATTATATTAATTGTAAAATGTAATAAACTGATGGGTGTGATTTAATTTAATGTTTATTTTCTTTTTTTTAGACCAATCTTATTTTTTTTATTTCAGGGGTTTCGCTCTTATTCCAATGCGCCGCTTACCTTAGGACTCATACCTACACTTTGTTTTACATATTCTGAGAATTTAACGAGTAATCTGTAATGCCTCAATAAGTAAAAAATATAAAATTTTCCTTTTGAAATGCGGCATTTAAAAACTTGCTTATTTTTAGTCCACCTTAAAAATCCAATTTTTAAAAAAACCGTATGATTTTTTAGAGACATGCAAGGAATAATTTATATTTCCATAATTCAGGTAAAAATATTTAATTTTTCCCTTAAAATGTGGTATTATTAAAATTTTTTTTTAGTTAGGACGAAGGAATAAATGAAGATCTGATAGAGATGTTGACGACGATAAGACAAACGTCATACATTTTCGTCTACTTAGTGATTTTTTTAATTGAATTATTATACTTAGGTACCTACATACTTACAATTCAATTGCGTGTCAACCAACTATTACATATATCCTACTTCATACATAAATTGTAAAGATGTATTTGATATTTTCTATCGTTAAATTTTCATAATAATTTACTAAATAATCCCATTTTATTTCGCCTAAATTAATTTAATGGGTACCTACCTACTTACAGACGTATTATTATACGTCTTTTAAAACTCGGTTTTGTATTTAACTAATTAATGTTTCATATGTTCATAATAATTATTACAAACGTAAAAGAGATATATTTTATTTTATAATTCAAACGTTTTCGTTATAAAACCATAAACTCAACCATAGTTAGGTTTATGATGAAACGCATTAAATCATAAATATTCCCCAAACTCACATTTGTGTTAAGACAACCGGCAATAATGCATGATTTTACCATCGAATTGCGCGCCATCTCATACCGAGTAGCAAAAGTAAGCGGGCCGAAATCGAGCTTTGGACGCTCGCTTGGGCAAGCGAGAATCCAAATACAATACGTTTTCATCCCGTTTAACTGAGCGTCTATTCGGAGTAGTTAGGTTTATGCTGAAATGTAGGTATGTAATGTATTAATTTTTACGCTGTCTTAACTCTGAAACAGGTATAAACTAAATTAACTTTTATTTAAGGAAACAGTTAAAAATATTATCTCTATTAGCGTATTATGCTGTGTATAAATGCTTTCGGGACAGGTATCCGAATATATCCTGGTAGATTTATTTACCGATATTTGCCATACAGAAGGATTTTGTTATGTATCTTCAAATTAATAAAACACCATGCATCACCCTCTGCTCCCCTCACTTGCTCTGGAAGATAAGTCAACCAAAATAAAAAAAAAATTCAAAATTATATTCCGTGTGCGCATTTGGCACCGAGATTTACATTCCGTACATAGATTTTGCACTCTCACTCTGATTGGCGGCGGCGGCGCCGGCGGTCTAATTCTGCTCACGTTTAAATTATGGACAATTTATGGGAGCGGAGCCTGTTGTTGTAGAGTGCTACTTATAACTTATTTTGCCTTGTGTGGGCACCTCGGGGTTACAAGCTGAAATTTTCACAGAATGAAGGTTTTATTATATTAATATTCAAAATCAGAAGGTAGTCAAAAATTAGAACGGCAAAACGGCAGTTTACCTAAAAATCGAGATTATTATATGAACGTGTATGATATTAATTTATGAATGTTTTCATATAAATTTCATCTACATTTTTGTAAGAAGTATATTTTTATCATTGGTTGAAATATGCAGATTACGTTGGCCCTTACGGCAAAATAAATCAAAAAATTTAATTATCTCCCTTCGAACCTGGGCAAAATCTGATTGAAATATACTCATTTTTGTATTCACCTCGCATTCTCTCCGAAATGAAGGCTCAAATAAAAAAAAATTATTCTTGCAAAAAGTTTGCTTTAAGTATCTAGAATATATAGGTGCAAGATTTTTTTTCTCAAATGGTAATGGAAAAATAGAATTAAATTTAAAAAAAGTAATTTTCTTCTAGCCGCTACCGTCGGATCTCGCGCTGCCCCAGTAGTCTCGGATCTCACTTTTCTTCATAGCTCCCTCTTCCTATCGCCTATTGTACAATACAATAAGTGGTTTTACACATTACGGGTTAGAATACTAATAATAGTAGCTATTATTATTTGAATAAAGTCAATGAAGACATTTTCGATTATACTGAAATTTATTTTTCCTATACGCTGCCTGCTAGGCAATAAAGCAGTAGAAAAAAAAATCATATACTTAATGCAACTGCTATTAAAAAAAGGACTAGCTTTTATTCAAAATAGAAAAACTCAAAATGTAAAAAAAAATCTTTATAATAACAAAATCTATTTATCAATGACTTCAATATTGCCTTCCAGTAATTTTTTGCATGATCCTATGCAACCTATTTATTTTCTTCTACGTGTACAAGCTTTAAAGCCTGTACACGTTGCTTCGATACAATCTAATAAAAAATTATTTGATTAAGTTTTATTATGTAGTTATTTAATCTAATAATAATTTATCTTTTTTACATCCACATGCAATAAATACTGTTACATCCACAACAGTGGAATTTATTTATGCACTCTGTTTTTAATAAAAAAAAACCAGTTAACGAAATTAGAGCACTCTCATAAAACGAATTTCAAGTTCGCAACTATAGTGAGGGATTTACCAATATTTTTGATAAGAAAACAAATTGCGCACCAATTGACAACAAATTATTATCCTCTATAGTCACGAAGAAGCTGATACTAGGATTTTGTTGCATATACTCTCTGCTAAACATTGTATGTATGTGACATGCATAGTGGTCTCCAATGACATTGATGGTGTACTTGAACTTCTGGTACATTTTAAAATATATATATACTTCAAAAGAATTTGAGTAAAATGTGGAAGAGGAAATTCGGTGCGATATGTGGCCGTTCATGATATCAACTTATAGAGGAAAAACTTGCAAAAAATTACCTGCATTTCATGCCTAATGGGTTGTCATGCAACCAGCCAGTTTTCAGGATTAGGAAAAATAAAATGTTGGAATTTTCAGATGTCATGTTCAATAACATAGAGAAATTTATCATAAAATTATTTTCAACAAATCCAAACATTTCGTCTATTAATATTTTAAGGACACTACTAGCCTCTTCAACGCTAATTGAAAAAACTGGCCCCTACAAAAAATAGTTTCAAATTTCACAGTCTGAGAGCACATTATCAAACTAAGGTTTGCTTCAGTTCTTTAGAACCAAATCCCCTATTACTAGAGGTGACAGAATGCGGATGAAAACTTGAGGAGGCAGGTGATATCCAAGTATTATCCCCAATTTTAACAACACTTCCAGCATTTCCTTCGGATGCAAAAGTATTTATTGCATGTGGAAGTAAAAAAGGTAAATTATTATTAGATTAAATAGGTACATAATAAAACTTATTCAAATAATTTTTTATTAGATTGTATGGAAGCAAAGCTTGTACACGTAGAAGAAATTAAATAGGTTGCATAGAATCATGCAAAAAAACTACTGGAAGGCAATATTGAGGTCGTTGTGTCTCTTCCTGAAGAAGATACAGACAGTGAAGATAAATAGATTTTGTTATTATAAAGATTTTTTTTACATTTCTAGTTTTTCTATTATGAATAAAAGTTAGTCCTAAACTAGAGAAAGACGGAGCTATGAAGAAAAGTGAGATGCGAAACTACTAGGACAGCGCGAGATCCGACGCGACGGTCGCGGCTAGAAGAAAATTACTTTTTTTACATTTAATTCTATTTTTCCATTACCATTTGAGAAAAAAATGTATTCTTGCACCTATATATTCTAGATACTTAAGGCAAACTTTGCAAGAATAGAATTTTTTGATTTGAGCCTTCATTTCGGAGAGAATGCGAGTTGAATAAAAAAAATGAGTATATTTCAATCAGATTTTGCCCAGCGAGATATTTCAATTTTTTGATTTATTTTGCCGTAAGGACCAACGTAATCTGCATATTTCAAGCAATGATAAAAAATATAAATCGAACAAAAATGTAGATGAATTTTATATGAAAACATTCATAAATTAATATCCTACACGTTCATATAATAATCTCGATTTTTAGGTATACTGCCCTTTTGCCCGTTCTAATTTTTGACTACCTTAGGATTTTGAATTAATATAATAAAACCTTCATTCTGTGAAAATTTCAGCTTGTAACCCCGAGGTGCCCACAAAAATCATTTATAGAAGGCTTTTACTGCGTTGGGCACTCTACTATTGATCTTCAGAGTTAAACTAGGTGCCTATATATACAGTAAATTTCACTTACCAATAATCTAGCAAGTCTAAATATCATCGCTATCGTGTAAGTTGCTTTATTGCTTTGTAGGCTTGACGCCACCGTGCGAGCATCTACAAATATCATTGTGGAAAATTCCAAATTTTGCACTCCATTCATAAAATACATGCAGAAAAGCGCCGAGCCAAGAAGATTATTAAGAATATCAACGATTGTGCCTATCTCTTGATAGATATACCTACATTGCCTGATTATGTCTATGGCATTATAAAATTGGGCATGTTTGCTCGAACTCAATTTTTTGTTTATATCTGCGAACTTGCACTTGACTGCTATACTTAAATTAATGATAATAAGGGATAGCAAAAAATTGTATATTGCAGCTAATACGCGAAAGCTATATGAGAGCTTGTAAGTTCCAATGATCAGAAAATATCCAGACAGACTGATCGCCCAGATAAATATTCCAAGAGCAAACTGGATGGAGGCATTTCTGACGAATCTACGTTCTCTCTTCCCCTCAGTGTTTAGGTTCAATACGCACTCTAATAGCGCAAATTTTCGGAATAATTTCCTCCATCGCAAGTTACTTCGGAAAGAATTAGTCATTACTGATAGTATCATAAGCCATCCTAGGGCTGTGGCGATGAAATCGAATGCAGAAAACAGTTTGTCTGTAAAATTGCTTGACGAGCTTTCCTGTTTATTTTTAAACCATATGAACAAGAGGTAAAAAAGTGCTCCTTTCAGCATAAGCAAGTAGCCAAAATACCATTTACTAAGAATTAGCTCCTTTCTACTAAAATCGTATGGCGGTATAAGCCCAAATAAGCAAGAAATTGCCAAAATAGGTCGAAAAAACAATATAGAACTTCTACTGTATCTAAACATATTGTCATTTGAAGCAGAATGGAATTTATTTTATATCGATTGGGCTGTATATGAAATTGATAAAGCAGCAGACAATTTATCTCCCAGATATTAATAATCTAATAATCATATGAATTCAATTATTTAAATGCTTTAGTCAGAACCGGTGCAAGGCAGAAGTGAAGATCCGCATTGCGAGGTACTAAATTATCAAGGTTGAACTGCACCGTAATTTTTAAGTTTTCTTCACAGAGTTAAAAGTGATTTGGCAAATCTAAATTCACTGGCATTTCCAGGTTTTTCCTGAATGTGTTTTGACACAGATATAAATGCTTTGTCGGAGCGTTTCATCTTTCAGAGTCCAAAGTCTTGTGTGCTTATCCAAGCTCCCCTTTAATATTTTTGAGATAAAGCAAACACCAAACACTTAGCTACATCACAAATCTTCTTAATAGAATGAATTATATTCTTGTTCGAGCTCAGTGACTCTACTTGCCAATCACTAGTAGATGCTATTAATGATTTAAAAAAATCATGCTGTAGTTATTTTTTTGGATAAGGGTAGTGAGATCGACAGCTCATCAAAGTTTAGATCCATCTCTTTATTACCTGCCTTACCTACTTTGACCAATCCTGAGCAAAAGGAGAATGGTCTTATTTTTAAACAGAAATAACATTTTGTCATTACATCAGTTTACATTTGACAGCGACAAGAATATCGATGGAGCTATTTTTGCACTGCTGGATGATCTTTTATATGAATGTAAATTACAGTCGGAAGGCTGCGGCGGTATCCTGTGATCTTGAAAAGGAGTTTGACTGTGTTGATAACAGATGTTGTATAAACTCAGTACGTAATAACACTAGGGCATTAAAAATTACCGATAATTCCGCAAAAGGCGATGTGGTCTGACAAATACACGAGTTCGTTTTCTTTGCTTTTCGGAAGCTTTAAGTAACACCGCCCGACAGACGGCAAGAGCGCACCAGTTCGTCGTACAACTGGAAACACCTAGAACATCGCTTTGCAAAAACTCCTTTGTCTGGCGCGCTGCATCACTGTGGAACTCACTCCCAGGACATGTTTCCCCCTAATTACAACCTACAAATATTCTAGTACCGTGTTAATCAACATCTTCGCACACATATCGCTCGTCCAGCGCCATAGGATCTCTTCTTTGATACAAGATTCCCACCTTATCGTAATCGCCGTCCGGCGCATTTATATTAATAATCATAAAACCGTTGTTTGAGTAAACTGCTTTTTGGATTTAGGATACCCGTTAATATGTGGATATACTTATAATAAAATCTGAGGAAATGCTGTATTTTGACTGCGAGGTCAATAAATGAAATTGAAAGCATCGACTAACTCAATTTCTTTACAAATATGAGTAAATTTGTAAGGAGTGGATAATTAATTGTGGTAAGTATTTACTCATGGTATTCAATAATACTGTTTAATGTTTTTGGATACTTAACATATTTATGGAGAAAATAAAATAATAAGACGCAATTATTTCCTTTGGTGCACTTAACTACTGCGTAATGAATCATTTTATATGGATCAAAAATATGTATAAACCCCGGTACAAACCCTAAGCTATAATCACAAAAATCATATGCTCCGAATAATCTTTCTAAATTAAATTCTCTTTGTTTTTCTTCACTCCCGGTTAATTTTTAAAGCAAAAACTTATAAAATTAATAGATAAATGGATTCTTGAACATTATTTAGCTATTATTTCGAATGTACGTAAAGCCGTATTTTTAAAATAGAATTTTCATTATGAAACTATTTCGATATCAGACAAAAGTTGGAAATTTTCTATAAGCTGGAGACGTTTAAACATAACCGAATGTCTTGCATATGCATAAATTATATCGCGTGTGCATTTAGTGTGTAATTTTTTAAAATCTTGTAAGCTACTATAGATAGAAAAGAACTTTAAAAGCAAATTTTTTAAAAGTAAATGCTTATAACACTTCATAATGCGCTCCTTGCAAATTTATTCATCTTTATAAAGAAATCGAAATCGGCGCTTACAATTTCGTTTTCTAACCCGGCAATCAAAATACTGACATTTGTCGACAACATTAATAGGCATTCTAAATCAAAACGGCAAATTACTCCAACAACGGGTTTATGAATATGAATAACCTAAATATTTGCCCGTGAAAATGTGATATATACATTTTCCAGAAAAATAGCAAACCTTTGCTAGCCCTCTAGCTCTTAGAGCTATAACTAATTTTTTTTTGCTCTGATTTCTGATATATTAAATATCATTAATAAAATATAGATAAACACATTTAAATACCTTTTTTAATAGCAGCTTCGCAAAACATCATTTAACATTTAAGTAGTACTACTAGTCATTAGTAAATACATTAAATAACGTACCTACGAGTATGAATCTATAATTTGTATTCAATATAAGGCAACGCGGTGCAGTGTTCCAGATGAGAAGCGCGAACTTTAAATATACCTACTGTAAATTCACTAGTAATTACAACCACTATCTGTAGACTCTGTTACAACGAAGCAGCGCCTCTTGCGGTTCACGTATTTGCATAAGAATGATTTGCCTATTGCACAGCTGCTATTTTCTTTGTTGATATGTTTAAAAAGGTGCTTAAGATCCGCAAGTTCGGGATGGCGACATTAAAATTATGAACCATCTCAAATAGGAGTGATATTATTCAGTTTTTGATCTGCACTATCGTAGTTTAACGGTGTTTTCATGCATATTGCGCAAAAAGTAGGCCTCTCTGCTTGTGCATATTCGCAACAATAAATTTCACTTACCAATAGCATAGTCAGTCTTAAAAGCATTATCATCGCGTAGTTTGGCTCATTTTGCAGTTCCAACGCCGCTTTGGCATTCAAGAAAATCGTTGTGGAAATTTCCATAGTTTGCACTGCATTTAGAAAATACATGAAGAAAAGCGCCGCTCCGAAAAGATTATTCAGTATGTCGACGAGTGTGCTAATCTCTTTATATATGCGCCGACAGCTCCTGATTATGTCTACGGCGTTGTAAAATTGGGCGTTTCTACACAGGACTAATTTTTTGTTGGTATCTGCGAACTTACACTTGACCGCTGTACTTAAGTTGATAATAATAATGGATATCAAAAATGTGTATATTATCGATAAAATGCGAAAGGTGTAATGCAGCTGGTAATCATCTAACACCAAAAAATATCCAGAAAAAGTGAGAACCCAAAAAAAAATTCCAATAGCAAACTGGACAGAGGCGTTTCTGACTAATCTGCGCTCTTTCTTGCCTTCAGTGTTTAGGTTCAATACGCACTCCAGCAACGCAAATCTCTGGAATAATTCCTCCCATTGTAAATTACTTCTGTAAGAATAAGTTATCATTGACAACATAGTAAGGCATCCTAAGATGGTGGCGATGAAATCAAATGCGAAAAATAGATCGATGATAAGATCTTCCGACATGTTTCTCAGTCGATATTTAAACCATGAGTGCAAAAAGAAAAGAAACGCCCCCTTCAGCATGAGCAAGTAAACAACATAGCATTTCTTATAAATTAGCTTCTTTCTACTAAAATCGTATGGAGGTATCAGTCCAAATAAACTAGAAATTGCCAAAATAGGTCGGAAAAAATATATAGAATTTCTGCTGTATCTAAACATATTGTCGATGTAAACAGAGAACAAATATATTAATAATGATATTGATTAATCTTTACGATGTGATAATTAATGAAATGACATTCTTTTATCATATAATCTTAATGATTTTCAGACTGGTAAATTAAGCACGATTTATTTAATTGCTTTATTCAGGAGCGGTGCCAGCGGGCAGCGACCATCGTAAAATCACTGAACAGAATTTAAAGTCACTTTAAATTGTCTAACTTTTCCTAATTTTTTAAGGCTTCTTTAGGACTCAATGTTTAGATATATTTAAGTGAATGAGTGTCATTGGATTAGGGACACAGCGACCATTAGTGTATTTCTTGCCTAGTTAAAATTTTGTAAGTTTGTTGGGCCCTTTCTTATATTTTCGTTTTTGTAACTTTAATATAGTATATGGTTGATC
Organism: Pissodes strobi; assembly: GCA_016904865.1. Taxonomy (NCBI): domain Eukaryota; kingdom Metazoa; phylum Arthropoda; class Insecta; order Coleoptera; family Curculionidae; genus Pissodes; species Pissodes strobi. The sequence goes on along the minus strand of MU186583.1, from coordinate 25,967 downwards.
ATATGTACTTAAATAGCTCCTCATTGTGCAAGAAGGTGAGAATAATTTGAGTGTTTTTGACCGTCCGGATATTCTGCAGGTCACCGCGCAACCCAAAACAATTAAGGGAATGCGGGTGCAGGGGGGAGTTACAGGATTCGTATAAGGCTTGTGTCCCCCCCGCAGGTAGATAGCCACGACTCAGCCTGGTGTGGCCGATCCTAATGCGTGGTTATGACCGCACTCTCTTTGCGGGCCAGGTTGGAACGGAGGGAGGGTGAGTAAAGATCGGGCTTAATGTCATGTAATTTATTTTCCTTCCATGAGATCCCAATCCAGCAAGGCTAAGTTATGGAACACCCGTTTGGAGCGCGCTTGGAGATCTTCGGGGAGAGAGTATAGTATGAGTAGTACATCGATACGTAAGGGGGACAAGTTCAAAGGGGGAAAATAATACAATTTAGGCTGCAATATATTCGGTGAAGATAATGAGAGCCTTCTAGTAAGCTCCCTATATCGATAGTTTGCACCGGGTGGGTTAGTTTGGGTTAGTACTAGTACCAGTACCAGAGATGTACTGGGTTGGGAGAAATTAACATAGGGTATATAGGTGAGTTACTGTAAGGTTGGATTAGGGGATCTGAAGTTAAGGGAGTCAGTGAACAGTGCCAGAGGTTGAGAGAAAATATGTTAGATCCTGGCTGGGCATAGGGGAGATGATAAAAGCCATTAGGGCGAGTCTCACCCAATGAAGTATGGGGTCGAGTCTTGTCAAATAAAATGACGAAACAGATTCATAATCGACCACGCTAGAGTCGATCTTGGATAGGACAAGGGCCGAAAATCCTCAGAAGGGACTGATTACCCGAGCCCCAAGTGGCACCGGAAAGCATTCTAATGGTATTTAGACGCCCTTTTGCACTTGTTAGTTAGTTTATCAATATGAGTCCTCCAATTGAGAAGAGGACCGAATTGGAGTCCCAGAAAGCAGAGGGATGTCACGCATAGAATGAGGTGGGAACCTAGCGAGGGAGGGAGAGGCCATTCTAGGGCACACCCTGTTTCTACAGAAATGCATGACAGTAGATTTGGTGGGAGAGAAGTTGAGTCCCCAATTATTGGACCATGCAGCCAAGAAGCCGAGGCATTTTTGCAAGATAAGCAAGCCATGAACATAGTCAGTAGACAAGTGGTAAATTAAAATATCATCAGCGAATACCCTAAATTTAAAAGTAGGGAAATGTGGGATGGCAAGCAGAAACAGTGTGGGGCTAATAGCATCCCTGTGAGACACTATTGGAGTGAGGGCATGGGGAAGACAAATGCTGAAATGAAAAAGGTTACCGTCTATATATTAAGTCGAGGTAGGAATTTTCGGATTGATATATTAATAATAAAAATTATACTTCTTCTTCAAGTGCCTATTCATTGCGAATATTGGCGACCATCCTGGCTATGATGATCTTGTTGACTGCTGCTTCAAACAGTTCTGTGGTTGTTTTTGAATACCATGTCCTTAGGTTCTTGAGCCATGATATATCCTTCTTCTTCCGAGCCCTCTCCTTCCAAACACTTTTCCTTGGAGGATGGATTTTAAGAGTTTGTATTTGGAGTCATTTCTCATTATATGCCCGAAATATCCTTCCTCTTAATCGTGTTCATCACCTCTTTTTCCTTCCTTATTCTTTCCAGTACTCTTTCGTTGGTCACTCTATCTGCCCATGATATTCTAAGGATCGTTCTGTAAGGCCACATCTCGAAGGCCTCGAGTTTCTTCTGTGTTGCTTCGGTCAATGTCCAGGATTCCATGCCATAGTATAATATGATGAACACATAGCAGCGCAGGATTTTTACTTTGATATCTATTTTGAGGTTGTGGCTTTTGAAGAGCTTAGACATTTTGATGAAGGCATCTCTTACTTTTTCTATTCTACATCTGGTTTCTTGTGAGTGGTCTAAGGTATCCAGGTAGACAAATTTGGATACCCGTTCTACTGGTATATTTTTAATAAATAGTTGGCAGTTTTCTTTCTTCTCTTTACTTATGACCATAAATTTTGTTTTGTTGATGTTCATTTTTAGCCCATATCGTTCACTTACTTCATTTACTTTGTTCATTAGCTGTTGTAGACCTACTATCTGCAAATATGACGGTATCATCTGCATAGTGGATATTATTTAGTCGTTCACCGTTTACAAGAATTCCATTCTCATCGTTTTCCAGAGTTTATTTAAATATCTCTTCTGAATACAGATTGAATATCAGAGAGATGATACACCCTTGTCGTACATCCCGCAGAATGTTAACTGCTTCTGTTTTTTCATCTCCAGCGTGTTCATCGGTGGCTGTCTGGTTTCAGTACAAGTTTTGTATAATTCTGAGATCTTTATCATCTATTCCGGTACCTTTCAGTACTTGTATCATCTTCTGGTGTTGGATTTTGTCAAACACCTTTTGGTAGTCTACAAAGCAGGTATAAATGTCGCAATTCATGTCCCTACACCGTTGGAATAATACCTGTACACTGAACAGTGCTTCTCTTGTTCCCACTCCTTTTCTGAAGCCAAATTGTGTGTCTGCTATTCTCTCTTCGTATATATTGTATATTCTGCGATGGATAACCTTAACAAAAAGCTTAAGTAAACGGCTCATTAAGCTTATGGTCCTATATTCTCCGCATTTCTTTGTCCTTTGTTTCTTGGGCAGCAACATAAATTCAGAAATGAGTCATTCTTTCGGGATATTGCCGGTGCCATAGATATTGTTAAATATTTTGCCGATCATTTTTATTGATTCTTCATCCAAAAGCTTAAGGAACGTCCGGTCGTGGAGCTTTGCCTTCTTTCAACGATTTTATGGCTGCTTCTATCTCACTTGTTACTATTGGTGGCCCAGTTCTCTTGATAAGGAAGCGGAATCTCCTTTCTCATCGAAGAACAAATTCTCTATGTATTTTTTCCAAGTATCCTTAATACTTCCATGGTCCACAATAAGTTCTCCGTTGTCATTTACGAGTTTTCCTACTGTTCTCTTTTTGTATGTGCCAGTTATTTCTCTCACTCTTTTATGTACATTGAAGTCATCAAATCTCTATTGCAGTGTTTCTATTTTATGGCATTTTTCTTCAATTTCTTTCTGCTTGGCTTCTCTGATCTTTCTTTGTATTTCACGGTGTATCTCTCTGTATGCGGTTATGTTATTCTGGTGTTTTCTCCTCTCTTCCATCATCTGTAGTATTTCCTCTGTCATCCACGTCTTGTTTTGTCTTCCTTCATTCTTTAGAAATTTGTCTTTCATCTCCTCTACCGCTTTGTAAAGTGAATGTATTTTCTCTTCTGTGTTTCCGGCTTTTTCCTCGATTTCTCTACAGTTTTCATTCAGGGCTTTACTTATTTTGTCCTTCAGTATTCTGTCTTTCAATTTTCTGATATCCTGCTTTAGGAATTTTTCGTTGTATTTTCTTATACCTGGTTTTGTCACAAGAATAATTTATTATTCTTGTGGTTTTTTATTCTCCCACTAGAGGGATGTGATCGGACTGAATGTCAGCGCCTGGATAGGTTAGCCACTATTAGAAATCTATTAATGCCAACAAAATATCTGTATTACATAAACGTCAGAAAAGTGTGTCATTGTGGCGAATAGAGGTACCGTTTTTTAGGGATTAACAGGTTGCTGATTAACTGTTACAAAATTGTTTTTTAAAAATATTATATTTTTGTAGGTCCAGCGTTTGCAAAGCTATCAAACATATTTTTTGAATGGCTAAAAAACATTTGAATTTATATCATTCTTAATTGAACTTAAAAGTCGGCATTATACAAAATTATTTCAATTAAAACAGTTTTTTTTTCTTTCGGTTATTCGTTTTAAACGAATTTAAATGTGTAATTTAGAAGTATACTAATTCATGGAACAAATAAGGAATTAAAGGCAGTGAAAAATAACTGATTAAAGGAACTCTCGAGATCTTATTGAGAAATATTTAATTTTAGTGTCAGAGATAGTTTGGCTGACTTCTTTTCACCAAGTATTCCGCCACATTTCCAGGTCACTAACTCTGCAGTGTAGCGTTGGAAGTAATTTGACTTTTCGGGGTTCTCGTATCACTTTAATAAGATTTTTCCACATAGAAAAAAAAAACCTTCTCTCAAAAACCTACCAATTAATTCAGTATTTCTCGAATATAGTGACAATGGGAAACTTGAATAAAAATTAAATTTGAAAAATATTACTCACAAACATAATTTAATACTATTAAAAGAACCACGGTTCACAAAAAAACTAATTTTTTATTTTTGTATAATAAATATAAGCAACTGAAAACTGCATAATTCAAATTATTCTTGTAACGCGCCATTCTTGGCTGGAACCGGTTGTGACGTCAAGTAGCTCGTTTGTCGTCGCGCCTGACCATATACGTATAAAAGAATACATATATGCGCCTGACGGACGGCAGAGCAGGGAACGTCTTAGCTTCCATTATTATTATTAATATTAAAGCACAGATTAAAGTACAAATCAACACGAATTATAACAAACACCCTGGCAATTCAACGACAAGCAGTAATGCCGTATTGCCTTCACTGATGTCAAGTCAATGACTGCTTTCCGATCGAACGAGCTGGTGACGTCACGTGTCGTTTAAAATGAGTAGCTTGCGGTTACAAATTTAATTGTTTATTGCAAATTAAATATTGCGATTTGAGGGCTGATATTTGGTGTGTGCTGTCTCTATAGGTAGGCAAATATATTAAAGAAATTAAAAAAAAATGTTCAAGTTCCCTATTGATACAAATGAAAGCTTATGTTTGGAAGTTGACATTGCTCTAGTATTGTTGCAAGTATAAAGTGTCATTTATTTCATTGAACGATTCAAATAGAATATTTCATTGGGCACAGCATTTACTGTATAATTAATTAAGCAATAATTTTTTTCATGGTAGTATAAAGTTATGTTAACCGTATTAGGTTTTTATACAATATTTTATATAATTATTATTATTTTCTTGATTAGAAAATAGCTGTAGGTTTTCCATCTTATGCTTGTGCAAGTTAGTTGCGTATTAAATATCGCCTCTTAAACGAATATATCAAAAAGGCAACAATACTGCATTTCAATAGGTATACCATTGACGTTAATATTAGATACTTTACATTGGTTATTGACAAAAAAGATATCCACAGGCACTTTTTAAATTGTAATAATAGATGAAACATTTCAAGAAGGGTGCGTATTAGTTTAATGGACGATATCGAATAGACAACTAATTTGCGCCAGACTAAGACAGGTTTTCATACATTAAAAGTAGATTCTAGTGCCTTATTTACCGTAGAATGGTGTTATTAAGCCCCCTTCTTCCAAAGCCCCAACTTTTAAAAAATTCTTCCACATTAAAGTATATTCGCCGCTGATCAAACATCATCATAATAATACCTTTATGACTTCCTGAATTGCAATGGCGGCCGGAAAGTCGCCGCCGTCGGTGACGGCCGATTCTACACTTTACTTGCGCAGCTTTAATGCAGACAAAAAGTACTACGTTTGCATCAACAATAATGAGTATTGGATTTAATACAAAATGTATTTGTGACCAATAATATTCAAATTTGAATTTTCTAATATTGTTTGCAATGATTTTATTTTTCATTGAATCATGTATATGCTTAATTGTCGGTACTATCTTACGGTACTTAATTGTCGGTACTATCATGGCGGTGGATGGATTGTCATCGATTGCAAACGAATTAAAAAAGTTGAATAAACAAGAATTAATTAATTATATAGTGTTTAGGAAAGTGCCGGATAGTACTTCGTCCTTTAGTGAAAGTGCAGTAAAGTTTCTAGTGAGAAATTCGGAGCAGGATGTGTTTTATGAGTCCCAATCCGATCAAATTACGTCGGAGAAGGCTGGGGCTTGCTGTGAGGTTGCATGTATACATCTTAGAGCGGACCTAAAGGTTGCCAAAATAGATGCTGATTCCCAAAGGAGGCTTGTTCAGGAACTAGAGAAGTCAAATGAACAACTTAACGTAATAAACACGCTCTTAAAATCACAGCACGAAAGTGAGGTTAAACGGTTAGCCGCAGAATCAAAACAAACATTTATTCACGATGTTAGGGTGCCCACGCCTATCGGCTCGGGCTCCGAAATTCAAGATACGCGGAGCGCCGCAGTCGCGGTTATTCCGAATTTCATAGATGCGGGCCGTGATACTATTCCGCAAGCGCCACCACCACCACTCTTCACCGACCAGCAAAAGGTAACAAGATCAAGTCGTACCCAGCGTGGACTGCCGAGTCTCCAAACAGTTCAAACAGCAGTAGGGATGGAAGATTCATCGAGGATGCATAATGCAGGTTCCGACGTACAGAAATTTACACGATTTAAACCAAACATCACTTCTCAGGCGGTGGCGAGCGCGGTCTTGAAAGCTAAAACGCATCAAGTTATTGGTGAGCTAACTAACTCAGACCAAATACAGGATAGCTCTTCTTGGTCTATTGTTAGATCTAGAAGACCTCGGCAAAAAACCATTGTAGGTACTGGTTTAAATTGCAAATTAAAGGCTTCACCTGCCTTTGTTTACTATCATGTATTTCGATTAGACCCAGCTTGCACTGAGCAAGATTTAAAAACATATTTATGCACAATGTTCCCCGAAGTGACATGCCAAAGACTAGACTCTAAGTATCCCAACGAATACTCATCCTTTAAGGTGGGTGTTTTTCAAGATCATTCAACTGACATCCTGGACCCTAATTTGTGGTCAACCGGTACAAAAATTAACAAGTTTTTTCACTTGAAAAACAAAAACATGGACCCAAAATAATTGGCTCCCCGAGAGTAAGCAACAAAAAAACTTTGAATGTATTTCATGTGAATATTCAGGGTTTAGCCAGTAAATCTGACGAACTCTCGCTTTTTTGCGAATGAGCAATTGTACGATGTAATATGTATAAGTGAACACTGGTGTCGTGACAGTATTCTTAAATGTGTTAATTTGTGTGATTACAAATTGGTTTCCTATTATGATAGGACTGATCATATTCACGGTGGCGTTTGTATATATGTCCGTAAAAAAATTGTGTGTAAACCTATAAGTGTTAAGCCATATTGTAGGGAATTGGATGCTGAGTTTTGTGCCGTAGAGATTGGCCATGGTAAGCTTTTGATTGTTACTTTGTATAGGTCTTGTGCTGGTTCCGTTGACACGTTCCTGCATGAGTTGGACGGGTTGCTCCATTGCTTTTTCAATAAGTATGAAAAAATAATTATTCTCGGCGATTTTAATATAAATTTTTTGGGTACCTCCGCTGGTTTGTCCGAGTTGGTTTCTATCTTGGATGGTTTTGGCATGAGTGCCTGCATTACGGACTTCACTAGGGTGACTGTTAGGTCCGCTAGTTGCATAGATAATATAATAACTAACATCCATGAGCATTGCTTTGTGTCGGGTGTCGTGGATCCAGGTTTATCGGATCACTATGGGCAATTTATGCAATTGGATCTTAATGTGTGTTCTGAGCCAAACATATTTAAAATTAGGAAAGTGACTAGTGCCTCACTTAAAGCTATAAAACAGGATCTTGAAGCTCTGAACTGGTCTGAATACTATGAATCAGGAAGTGTTGAATTTTTGGCTACTTTCCTGAATACCAATTGCCAAAGCCTTATTTGTAAAAATTTTCCTTTAAAGAATATTAGATCTGATCGACCCCCTGTTCGCTGGTTTTCTAGTGAACTAAGGGAAAAGAGAAAAACACTATCAACAGTAAAATTATTAAGGGATGCGACAGAGAGCGAAAGCTCCAAAACTATATATAAATTCTTGCAAAAGGATTATAAGTACTCTATAGTGAATGCTAAAAAACAAGCCTATGGTGATTACATTAATGGCTCTAGAAATAAAGCGAAAAGTGTATGGAATATCATTAATATGGAGAGAAATCATGGCCGAGACTATATTAGTGCGTCTCTTTTAACAGCTAGCGATTTTAACAATCGATTTGTAATGGTTGCATCTGAAATAGTTAAAAGTATATCAGTTGATAGAAATCTGCAAGAGGAGATTGTATCTTCTATCCCTCTGGCTCCCAAATCGTTTGCATTTCTACCGATTCTTGAGGAGGAAGTTATGAATGCAATAGTTTCACTTAAAAACTCAGCATCATACGATGTTTACGACATTAACAGTATAATCTTAAAACATATATCTTCTTATATAGTGAAGCCTTTAACATTTTTATTTAATCTCTGTATAAATAGTGGTGTTTTTCCAAACTCCTTGAAATTGTCTAGGGTAGTACCCGTTTTTAAAAAAGGTGATCCAAATACTGTCGATGACTACAGGCCGATTTCCATTATTCCAATATTTGGAAAAGTTTTCGAAACTTTAATCAAAAATAATTTAGGCCACTATTTTGAGTCAAGCAATCTGCTTGACAGTTCACAGTATGGTTTCCGAGAGGGCAGATCTACGATAAAAGCTCTTGTTCAGATAGTGCATGACATAGTCGAGGGCCTTGAGAAGGGAGAACATGTAGATTTAATTCTGTGTGACTTGAGTAAGGCCTTCGACTGCGTCTCGCATAGCCTTCTTATCGAAAAACTCTATCGCTATGGCGTCAGAGGGCGACCCCTGCAGTTGTTGCAATCTTATCTCTCTTCAAGAGCTCAGTGTGTCTCCCTTGGGGATGACGTTTCGAGTTATGCTGCGGTGAACAGTGGGGTACCCCAAGGATCAGTTCTTGGGCCCTTGCTGTTCGTTATATATATTAATGACCTTTTCTCATTTCTCTCTCCACACAAGTGCATATGTTTTGCAGACGATGCATCTTTGTTATGTAGTAGCAAAAATATTGAAGATTTAAAAAATAGTAGTAGAGGGCTAGCTCAAAGAGCTGACATTTGGTTTTCGCAAAATTGTTTGAAGTTAAACGCAAGTAAGACTCAAGAACTAGTATTTTCAACAAGTCGTGACATCGTTGAGGGGAAAAGCGCTAAGGTATTGGGCTTGACACTCGACGATACTCTGAGCTGGGCTTCACACGTGGTTTCACTACGTAGTAAGTTGTCATCGGCTATATTTGTCATTAGAAGGTTAAAGTCGACCCTAAATCGGCAATCTATTCTGAATGTCTATTTTTCGCTATTCCATGTACATATTTCCTATGGAATTGTTCTGTGGGGAAACTCGTCCAACTCGTTGCATATTTTTAGACTGCAGAAAAGAGCTATTCGTATAATTGTAGGGGGTAGTCATCGTGACCATTGCAGGCCACATTTTGTTGATACGAAAGTGCTGACCCTTCCGGCGTTGTATATTTTTTACCAATTACTTCAAATTCATGAAAACAAGAGAGATTTGTTGCTTAATTCGGATATACATCGCTATGATACAAGATCTGCTGGTTTAATTAGGTCTAGTAGATATAGGCTGAGCAAATCTTTAAAGAACTCTTTGAATATTAATCTGTATAATGTATTACCAACACCTGTAAAAAATCTTAATGGCAAAATATTTAAAATTGTTATTAAAAGATTCCTGGCAGTGCAGGCTTTCTACACAATATCAGAATATTTTGATGTCGTAAATCCCAAAACTTATTTTGAACTTTAATTAATGTTCGTTTCCTTGTTTGTTTTATTGCCTTATATGTAGTAATATCGTTTTATTGACTTAGGTATATTTACTAAAAATCTGTGTTATGCTCCTACAGTGAGCTTTATATGTTATTTTAATTATGGTAGAATTTTAGTACGTTTTACTCTCTAAGTAGGTACATCATATATATCTGACTTGCTGCAATTGTAAAATTTTGTACAAAATGTGGTCAAATAAACGTTATGTCTATGTCTATGTCTATGTCTAAATAAAACATAGGATTTATTAGATATGATTCCACGTTTTTCATTGCTTGCAATAGCAATTTTAGCATTGAAATAAATAAGTTTATATTAAATTGAAATTGAAATTTAATAACTTATAAACTCAAGGCGAAAGTTGTTAATAAGAAACTATCAAGCTATTTTTCTTGGTGTACCTATATACCTTTTTCCTCTCTAGAAGGTTTCAATCGCTGTCCCTCTCTTTACCACCGAAAACGTAAAAAATGCATATACGGGGAGGCGTAATTTAACTAGTAGCATACTTAATTGACAGAACAGCTAACGAATTAAAGAGGCAAAAAAAATCACAGACTGTAAAATTATCTTGAATGAATATAACGTGAAACGTTCGTAAACCTCTTTATTCATTAACTAACTTAAAAACTTAACAGATCAATAATTGAAATTAATATGCAAGAAATTGGTAATTATCGGAATTTATCACTGAATGAATATATCGTGAAAGTTTCGTATACTTCCTTATTCATTAACTAACTTAAAAATGTAAGAAATCAATAGCGCTTTCTCGAAATTTAAATTAATATCAAATACGTTGAAATAATCAAATATTTTTTGTCTTAAAAATCAATTGGTCTTCTTTTGGCAGTCGAATAACTCGTGCTGGCCCACTCTTGCAGTAACTCGTCACTTTCTTCAAACTGCGACTGAAAAAAAAAACGAAATCATTTTATCTGGCAGCGTTGATGAACC
>MU186583.1:0-15373 GCA_016904865.1 Pissodes strobi | reverse complement strand
GAAAGCCCAGAATAGGAATTAGTGGAAGGAACTAGGAAAGGCCTATGTCCAGGGGTGAATGAATAGTGGCTGAGGAGAGAGGAGAGAGAGTCTGATTAATATAAGCACCATCGCAATCGTTAGATGGGATTTCGTAAATTACGTTACTCCTTTTTTCTTTCGAAATATCGGATTTATGACACGAGTGGTTCATTCACCGTAATTTCTGTAACTATACTCTAAAAATTATGTATTCATTGTATTACATAAAAATCGTTTATTTGAGTACTGATTATTTCTGAAGAAGGTCAACTTACAACCGAAACGTAAAATAAATATGTGAAACAGCACTTACACTTTATTCTTTTTCCACGGACCAAAACCGCCGGAAAATTAATATAAATATATATAACATTTTAAAGAAAATTCAAAACATTCAGAATATATATAAAGATCCTATATCAACAAAAAGTTTTCATATAACTTTCTTTGTGACATGCAAAATATACTCTAATAAATATTATGCTAAAGCTATTAACCGCATTATATTTTAATATCCATAATTGTATTTCTAGATATTAATATGTTACTATTAAATTAGTTTCTGAAAGTTTCGTATTTCTTTATTTAACCTCAATTTTACTATTAATGATTATTACTTACTTTTATGAGCTGGTCGTTTTCATTCAAACATTCTTGTAATTTTTGCTCGGTAATTCTTAATTTTTCCATTTCAGATTCGTACTCTTGTCTCCTTTTTTCATTTTCTGCTTTTACGCAATTCTGTCTGATCTCAATTTCCGACTTTAGCCTATGAAGTTCCGCTTCTTTTTCGGAAACGTTTTCTTTCGTTTCTTCAACTTTCCTGTTAAATTCTTCAGAGCAATGAACAGATGTTTTGAAATTTTCCAATAACGCGTTTCCTTTTTCTGTATCTTTCATCAACCTATATTTAATATGAGTTAAATAAAATTATAAAATATGTTTTAAAAGGGAAAGTTACTCCTTAAGTTCTACATTTTATTTAAAATTTTCTGTTGTTACATAGCTAACCTTTCCTGCAATGTATTAAACTGTTCTTGCAGTTTCTTTTCTTTATTCACCAACACCTTTTTCTTCATGTCTACCTCCTCTCTAAACGTCTTATTTCTGCTTTGCTTCTCGCAGAGTTGTTGCAGAAGCTTTAATTTATTTTCTTTCATATCTTCTATTTTGCTTTTTTTCATTCGTTTGATCCTCACGTTTTCTATTCTCTGTTTTAATTTCTCTTTAAGCCTAACATTTTCCTAAAACACGTCATTTTAGAATTTAGAAGTGCTTCCAGAGTAAATATTAAAAAAGAATATAAAAAAATATAGAATATATTACTTCGACTAAATTTTGATCCAGCTGTGGTTTTGGCGCTTCTAATTCTTTTTTAATTTCGAGTTCAGGGGATTCGACCCTTCCCTTTGATTCCATATTTTTTAGTTTTTGTGCTGTGAGACCTTCTATTTTCTTTGCTCTTTCAGTTAGTCTGATGTCTATCTGTTTGGAGTGATTTTTAATTTTTTCAGTTTCGTCTTTCAGTACCTTGATCATTTCGCCTGTTCTTCCGACACGCGTCTTAAAATGAACATTTATTTATATTAAAATATTTAATGTAAATGAGCAAAATAAAAATAGTTAAAATAACTAAAATAAAAATAAATATCAAAAAAGGACTTTATCATATTAAAAAAAAACAAACAAACCATAGCTTGATTTTTTACTTCTGTGGCATGGTATATTTGTCGATCGAAATCTTGTGTGTCTTGTTGAGTTTTCTGAATTCTCTTGAGAATCCATGCAATTATTTCATCGATTTCAGCATGTTCCAGTTTTAAGTGTTGCCGGTCCAACTCCATAATCACCTAAATATTATATATACTTCTACCACAGTTTTTACCGATTCGGTACGGTATAAACTGTGCTTATACGATGGCAAGAAAATATAAAACACTTTTGACGAGTTTGCCTAATTACACTGGATGCCCAAGAAAAAATACACAGAAATATAAATAAAATCCTACGTAAATAAGGACGAAACTCGAAACTGAACCAAAGAAATCAAAACTAACTCAAATTACTTCAAGCATACTAAAATGATTCCAACTAACAAAAAGTAGTTACAATTAAAAATCATCAATTATAAATATAAGAAAAAAGATGTTAAAAAAGCCTTATAAACCTAAAACCATCAAATTTAGGGAAATACTTTATATGAAATATTTTTGTAGAAAATTGTGTTTTTGTTTTTCCAATTGGGTGCATGCTTCATAAACCACTTTCCAATAGAAATATTTTTTTTTAAATTGATAAAATTTCCTTCGTTTTTAATTATTTCAGTAAAAAACTTATTTAAAAGCATAAATATGATATGAAATATTAACTAGAGTTGATGATTTTGGGGTTATAAGTGTTTTTTTGTAAAAAGATTATTATTTGTTTTTTTTTTGTATTTGAAAAATATTTTGTTATGTATTAAAATTTAGCTTTAATATACTTTTTCCGAAAATTCGACCTCATTCCCTCTGAAACATCACGATGCACAGCAATGATTATAAACCTTTATTGGGCCAAATACTCTAGTTTTATGACTAACATTTACCAACTAAATTGGAAGAATATCGGTTCATTAATAATTAATAACTGAGAAATTTGAGTTGATTTATGAATGCGGGACACATTGTACAAGTTGAGCGAGTACCAACTGCTAGTAAAACAATAAATTGACTAATTAGGTAGGAACAGGGCCGCAAATGCTACTTAGGCTGCAGCCTATGGACATACACCACAAAAGGTGTCCGCACCACAAAGGATCCCACATCGCTGTATCACTATCCAGGTCAAAAATGGAAAAGGATTCTGCGTCAATTTTAAAATAAGGATTTTCGTTTTAATATACAAATAGTATAAAAGTTTGGTGATCGTAATCATCATTCATCATTAGCATTTGGTTTAGCTTAACGTGGCCGCTGACCAGTATGCCAAGAATATTTCCGGCTGTCTGCCAGTTTCGGCAGCATAAAACACGGAGCATATACAGAAGCAAGGGAGACAATTCTAGAAGGTGTTGCTGTTGCATAAAAGAACCGCGCACTTGTCATTTTCTGCAAAGTGCCCACAGTGGTTCAAGCGTTCAAGATAGTATCGACATAGTCCTGATCCTGAGGTATCTTTTTCACACGGAGCCAGTAAGAACATAATAATATAACTATTAATAATATAACCCTAAACCTACTGTTTCATATTAAGACGTTTTCGATATAAGAAAGGGAAGATGTAATAAGTCTCTCTTTATATTTTTTGATTTTTCCATTTAGTCTAATCTAGTTTAAACTAAACTAATAGCCATAAAAAGAAAGAGGAATTTGAAAGCAAAGAAGAATACTGAGCTAAGTCACGACGTAGATCTGTATATGAAAAATGATGATAATATACGTTCACCTTCCTGCCCATATAATGTTGAGTCTCAAAAGCTAGTGGTAAGTTCAATGAAAATAATTATTGAAGTTGCTGAACGTCTAGACCGAACTGATTTCCGCTTTGGGGCTACTGGAGCGTATAGCAGAGTATGACGACTTTTTTTAGCAATCACATGACCATGAAAACTGTGGGAGTGGTTACATAATCTACCTATATTCAACGATTTGCGAAGAAGTTGTTGAATTACTTGATCTGCGAGTTTTCAGTGAAGTTATCTCCCGTTTTCTAGATTCAAATAGTTAAAGTACTATTCCATATATTATCATTAGATTTAACTCCAGATGAAGTTACTCTGATTTTTAGATAATTTAGAGGAACACACCCCTGTTAAAATATTTGTAATATCCATGCTTAACCAGGTCCACAAAGCTAAAGATATGTTTTAAGACTTGTATCTACAAGTTTGACGACAGGATAATTTCTGTAGCAGTAAAATAGCTGGGTCAAAACTGAGCAAAAATTACGTGAACATTTTTTTCTTGCATGAATCAACTCTGAAATGATACTAACCTTAAGAGTTCTAGAATGATCACTGGCATTTTTAGTTAAGATTGAAGTTAGGTCTTTGCAGTAAGTTTCCTTAAAAGGCTCGTTTATTGATTCATCCGCATTGTTCTCTAAAATAAGTAAAGAATAAGTCTCAGAAGTAGCCTAGTAAAGAATTGATTCTGGATGTAAATATATACTTACACAACAATCGTTAATGTTTTTGCCTAAAAATTAAGCTGGATTTATATAGATCGACTTAATATTATGTTTTAATATGTTAAGTTTCACTTTGCGGTCGCTTATAAATTTAATCCGGTTTTATACGCTTATTCTTCTGTTCGAATATTATTGTTCTCTTAGTATATTCCCTTCATTAGAATCGAAACAAAAATTGTTCTGGACAAATTTTTACAATTTTTTTTGGCATGACTAACCCAAACTAACCCAATTGGGGTTAATTTTGGGTAACTGTGGACATGTCCTCCTAGTAGACAATACATTATTTTTCACCGTGAAAAAATATAATTTTTTACTCCTAGAAAAATTCTCAATTTTCATATTGAAGTTTCGATTTTATAGGTACAATTGTTGCTAGCTAATATTCCTACAGCTCCCCGTAATATTAACGAAAGATAAGTTCGCTGTAGAATCGTTTGAAAGTTGTGAGTAAAATTTCCTGTTTAAATGTGAAACGTGTTTTGTCAGGATTTTATTGCATTGGCACCATTCATTGCGTAAAGCGGCCTACAAACGATGTGCGGATTTCGACCAACGCTGGGGCCAACGTTGAAGCCAACATTCGCATATTCGTCATCATTCGCAAATTGAAAGCATGCACACGACGCCGACGCCGACGTGCCAGCGCTGGCGAATATTGGCAATGTGTGAAAAATGGTGAACTACACCCAACATTGAACAAAATGGATCGCGATGAAACTGAAGTCGTCGTTTCGGCTTCATCATTGTTGTTATTATCCACAACTGCACTGCTAGTTAAAAAAAAAACCACCTAAGAAGAAGAAGTGCAGATGGTGGGTCAAATATTAGCTGGAGTAGGTAAGTGTAAGGTATGCTTTATAACGATAAAGTCAACTATTTATGACTACACCTTAAATCCAGTGGCGGATTTACCCTAAGGCCCGGTAGGCCCGGGCCTAGGGCGGCCAGATTTAGGGGCGGCCCCAATCGTGTCAAAAATAGTATATTACGTACCTAGGCCAGTAAAGAAAAAATGTCTCAGATCACATGTAATTGTGGGCCGAAGCAAAGCTGATGTCAACAAACATGTGATCTGAGGCTTTCTTATTTACTGGCCGCCAAGGTGTGTATATTCTATAAAAGTTGGCAATAAAGTAATTTCATTATGTAATCGCAATTATTTTGTCGAAGCGAGAAACGAATGCAAACGTGTGATCGACGAAACTAAGGACAAACACAATCAAAGACACAATGACAGACGAACGTGACATCACGACGGCTACAGCCAAGGAAAAAGCAAACATGATCGCCAAAATGTTTTCATCGCACTCTACCTTAGACGTCCCCCAAGGCAAGACTCTCCCCACCATATCGAACATCAACACTACCATGGCAGAAGTCAAGTTTCATCACCGTGATATTCGCAAAATCCTTAAAGAACTAGATACGCAAAAGGCATCAGGATCGGACGGAATACTTGCCATCGTACTAAAGAACTGCGCCAACGAACTAACACCCGTTTTTTCCAGGCTTTTTTCTCTGTCTTACGGAAAAGGGATTTACCCATCCTCTTGAAAAGTCGCTCGAGTGCAACCTGTTCCAAAAAAAGGCAAGAAAATCGCGCCCTCAAACTATCGCCCAATTGCCTTGCTTCCAATAATCTCCAAAGTCATGGAACGTGTATCAATCAGCAACTACTCAAGTACCTCGAGAAAAACAGAATAATTAGCGATAATCAATACGGCTTTCGCAAAGAGAGATCGACAGGAGATATATTGGCCTATGTCACTCATATATGGAGTAGGGCAATTGAGAATTATGGAGAGTCTCGAGCGACTGCGTTGGATATTTCAAACGCAATCGACAGAGTTTGGCATGACGGACTGCTTAACAAACTACCGTCCTTCGGACTACCAGCCTCTCCCTGCAGCTGGCTTCCCAGTTTTCTTAAGAACCGATCTCTGCACGTTGCAGTTGATGGACACACCTAAGACACATTCACCTTCAATGCGGGCGTGCCTCACGGCGCAATACTTTCACCAACTCTGTTCCTCATCTATATTAATGACCTGCTGATCGAAACGATTCCTGTTTACAGTTTTGCAGATGACAGTACCCTTGTCTTCCACTTTAGATCAGAAAAACCCTTACCAGCGACTGAGACTCATCACCGCAGACAGGAGCAGGCAATAAATCAAGACCTGGAGAATGTTCAAACTTGGGGCGACCGAAATTTGTTCCAATTCAATGCAGGAAAGACCCAAGCAGCAACGTTTACCAAGAGGGCCAATACAGCGGGCCCTGACATTGTTATGGCAGGATCGACCATTCCTTCATCCTCGTCAATCGGACTGCTGGGTGTCTCGGTCAACAGCAATATGTCCTGGCATGACCGCGTTGCAAACATCGCAAAATCAGCCTCCCAGAAGCATGGTGCGCTATTTCTATACACCGCAGCAGTTGCTCTTGCTCTACAAAGCGCAAATAAGACCGTGCTCAAAATATTGGTCACTTATCTGGGGTGCCGCACCAAAGTACACCCTCAAACTGCTGGATTCCATTCAGAAGAGAGCTGTGCGTCTCGTCGGCGACCCGGAGTTGACCCGGAATCTGGATAGTCTGGAACACCGCAGACATGTGGATGAAATGTCTCTGTTTTACAGATACTTTCACGGCAGATGTTCCCAGGATTTGGCCCGCCTAATCCCGCCCCTGGCAACTCCTGTCAGACGGTCACGACAGACGGCAAGAGCGCACCGGTTCGTCATACAACTGGAAACACCTAGAACATCGCTTTACAAGAACTCCTTTGTCTGGCGCATTGCATCTCTGTGGAACTCACTCCGAGGACATCTGTTTCCCACTAATTACAACCTACAACTATTCAAGAACCGTGTCAATCAACATCTTCGCATACACACCGCTCGTCGAGCGCCATAGGATCTCCCTTTAGTGTATGTGCCACTGCCATAAAAAAAGTCTATATGGTGGATGCTGAGAAAGGGGCGGCTGATAGCTTGGGGCCTAGGGCGGCCGGGACTGCAAATCCGCCACTGCTTAAATCTTCCTAATGAATACATTTCTTCAGGTATAGCGCCAATAATTTACTGAACGGTAAAATAACCCACTACTATTCACATGGCAAAAACGATACAAATGTTCACGCATCGTGTGGATAGAGATTTAAGCCACGGGCAAAGCCTAAACAAAACTATAGCCGCGACACTCAGCTCGTTTAGTGGGGTACGGAATCAAATTTTCTCCGTGAAGCTCAGTGAAGGGAGGACACCACGCAGTTGGAACTCGATGCCAATCATGCGCGCTTACCTGGGCTGGAGTGCAATAAATTTTCATAGGAATTAAAATAGAAAAAGATTAGTTGTTTGGGTAAATAGACGTTATGCGTATATATTGTTTTGTTTGTATGTTATATAAATAAGTTAATGTTTATGTGTTAAAATGGGAAAAGAACGGCAGAATTATGCAGCTAGTTAGTTTGTTTATTTAAACTTAAATTTGATCATAAGGTATCGGAATCGGTTCAAATGACTAAAATAAATTGGAACTAACTGAAACCAACCGAAAGTTAATTGAACGACTAACCAAAGCTAGCCAAAAGTAACCATAAGCTCCAAAACAGGCTAAAACGTACCTATCGTAATAGGTTACGAAAATTAAAATAAGTTAAAACTAACCAAAACGAAAGGAATTTAAGCGACTAACCAAAAATATTAAATTTGTTTATAACGTATAGGAACCGATTCAAATTACTAAAATAAATTGGAACTAACTGAAAGTAACCGAAAGTTGATTGAATGACAAACCAAAAGTAACTAATAGCACAAAAACGGCCTAAAACGTATCGGAACAGATTAAAAATGTTAAAGTAAATTAAAACTAACCCAAATTAACCGAATATTGGCAAGTAACCAATGACATTAAAATTGGTTATAACGTATCGGAACGGGTTCCAATGACTAAAAAAACTGAAATTAACCGAAAGTTGATTGAACGAATGTAAGTTAAAACTAACTCAAATTAGCCGAATTTTGGTGACTAACCGAAAGTAATCAAAATCTTTAAAATTGGTTATAACGTATCGGAACCGGTTCATATGATTTAAATAAATTGAAACTAACTGAAATTAACCGAAAGTCGATTGAACGACTAACCAAAAGTAACCAAAAGCACCAAAAGGGCTAAAACATATCGTAATAGATTAAAATTATTAAAGTAAGTTGAAACTAACCCAAATTAACCGAATTTTGGCGACTAACCTAAATTAATTAAAAACATTTAAATTGGTTATGACGTATCCGAACCGATTCAAATTACTAAACTAAATTAAAACTAACTGAAATTAACCGAAAGTCGATTGAACGACAAACCAAAACTAACCAATAGCATCAAAAAGGGCTAAAACGTATCGTAACAGATTAAAAATATTAAAATAAGTTGAAACTAACCAAAATTAGGTGAATTTTGACGACTAACTTCAATTAATTCAATAACTAAAATAAATTGAAAGTAGCCAAAATTTGATTGAAAGACTAACCAAAACAAACCAAAAGTAACTAAAAGTACCAAAACGGGCTAAAACGTATCGGAATAGCTTAAAAATAATATTAAGTAAGTTAAAGCTAACCCAGATCAATTCAATTTTGGCGACTATCCTAAACAATAAAATTGGTAATAACGTATCGGAACCGAAAGTAATCGATAGATGATTGAACGACCCAGTTTTGGTGGCTAACCAAAACTAACCAAAAATATTAAAATTGGTTATAATGTATCGGAACCGGGTTCAAATGTCTAAAATAAATTAAAACTAAACGAAAGCTGATTGAACTAACCCAAACTAACTAAAAGCACCAAAACGGACTAAAACGTATCATAATAGGTTACAAAATTTAAAGTGCCCAAAAATAATCGAAAATTAATAATATGGAAACATTCATAAAATATATACGAAGGGTACAGGGGAAAGACGATCTAAGCGCCATTTCCATAGGAAACTGTTATTATTGATTTCACAGAAAATTTTATTCTTGATAAAAGTTGGTGCTTGGAAAAAAAGCTAATTTTGACAATGTTAAATTAAGACTAAGTATTACAGGGTACTTAAAAAATACAAAAATGGTGGTTAAAAAAACAAAAACTTAGGAATATCGGAAAAGCTTCTACAGGAAAAATAAAGCTCCTATTAAGGTAAAAATAAAAGTCAAATACCATTTTTTCCAAAAGTGCATCGTTGCTGAAAAAAATAAGAACAAAATTAAGAAAAAGCGGATTTTTTCAGTAATTGAAATGGATTTTCTCCGCAACGGTGCGGTGCACTTTTGGAAAAAATTGTATTTGACTTTTATTTTTATCTTAATACGAGCTTTATTTTTCTGTAGAAGGTTTTCCGATATTCCAAAGTTTTTGATTTTTTAACCATAATTTTTGTATTTATTGAGTACCCTGTATAACTTATCTTTAATTTAGCATTGGCAAAATTAGTTTTTTTTCAAACACCAACTTTTATCAAGAATAAAATTTTCTGTGAAGTCAATAATAAAAAAGTTTCCTATGGAAATGGAGCTTAGATCATTTTTCCCCTGTACCCTTCATATGTATACACATTTTATAGAAATAACATGTTTTTAATTTTTTTATTAGTCTTACAACCATTTCATCATTTAGCCATGTTGATTTCAGTTTGACAATATAATTGAATTATATTTCAATATAAAAGGTCTCAAAAGAGCGGGACATATTTTCCGATTTTCGAATTCTTCTAAAAATTCTAGATAAATTTCATATCGCATGTCGAATAGCCTCCTTTCCATTTAAAGAATTTGATCTGTTTAACTTAGCGCGAAAGGATTTGCATCTTCTTATCTTAGTTATTTAGTAATTATCTAGATATACGAAATTTTTGGTTTGGTGGGGAGTATTTTCCAGGTTGTGGTTATGTGGAAGATAAGAAAGTGCAAAACATTTCGTTTGACAATAAACAGTTCGTATTCTACCATAAAGGCGTAAGTCTCAAAAACATTGTTTTTGCTGGTTGTTTTTCGTAAAAGTCGATCGTTATCCACATATATCCATTATTTCAGATTTGATCAGCACCTTGATATCATTTTGATTCGCTGTACCTTTTTTGTTTTTAAAGATACCAAGGTAAACAAAAAAGCAAAATGTAGGGTTGCTAGCCAAGTTTTTTCTAGATTACATATAAAACAAACACCAATAATTTTCTGACATAAAAGCCTACTTTATATATTTTTTAAATAGACCACCCTGTATATTACTAGATTTTTGGACTCTCTAGTGAAATCAAAACACATGTCGTGTATAATATCCTATACCTATCTTTAGCTGTTTACGAAATATTGACAGTTGAAAGTCGGGCATTTTGACAGGCTCTAAACCGCACGAGATCAAAGAATCTTAGGTTTTCATAAGCTATAGACTGGCAGTGGCTTTCAATTTAACCGGAGGTTTAAAAGTTCCGGTCAATTTTATTCGCGGGTTAAATTCAAAGTTACTGTCATTTGATAGCTCATGAAAACCTAAGACAGAAATATGCAAACCGTTTTCTTTGCTCTCATGCGGTTTAGATTTTAAAGCCTATCAAAATGTCAAAATGCACGACTTTCAACTGCCAATATTTCGTAAACACCTAAAGAAAGATAGGTATAAGATATTATACACGAAATGTATCTAGAGATTCCAAAAATGTAGTAATATACAGAGTGTTCCATTTAAAAAATATAGAGTAGGTTGATATGTCAGAAAATCGTTAGTGTTTTATTTTATATGTAACGTAGAAAAAAATTTGGCTACCAACCCTACATTTTGCTTTTTTTGTTTAACTTGATATCTTTAAAAACAAAAAAGTTACAGCGAATCAAAATGTTATCAAGATAAATTGAACGCACGGTACAGGTTGCTCCGATTTAGCGTAATTGTGCACTTCATGCATAAATTAGTTCGTGAACTATAGCCGGATCAAAAATTTACTTTCATTTCACCATCTTGACAATATTTTTATCTAGCGAATAAAATGAAAACGCTGTTAACGAAAAAATCCGCAAAATCGTACATAATACGTTTATAAAATTGTGCAGGTTGCTAAGAATCTATATAAAACAAAATTATGTACTTATATAAGATCTTTTTTTAGCTTAGAAGAGAACAACTAGGTAAATCAAAATTTTCAAAATTTTTATTGCAGATCTTCACAAGTTCGTCTAAAACCGTAACTACTTGTGCAAAATAAAATCTCATATAAAAAAACGTTTGTTGTGTATAGATCTTGTTGATATTTAAAGATTAACTTGGAGCTTATATTCTATTATAGTTATATTCAGCATTCAAGAATGCTGTACTTACTACAAGTAATCTACATTCGCCATTCTGAATTTCACTTCAAAAGACATTTTTAACTATTTCTTTCAGGTGTAATGTTTAAATAAATATCCCGCTCTCTTTATGCAGCTTTTTGGATTAAAAAATGGTTATTCTCTATTCGAAATAAACAGTATTTTATAAATCATATATTTTGTGATGAAAGTTTAAATAAAATAATAGGGGAGAGTAACAATTTTAGTATATAACGTCCCAAAAAATTTTAGTACGGCTCACTTCACTAATGATTGCCGGGGGGTTGACGTCAAGTTAGATTTATTTATTTCCTCCCCACTACATAGTGGTCCTCGCTTCTCAAAGGTGCCGCGCTTAAGTGTCGCAGCTATAGTTTTCTTTAGGCTATAGTAGTAGTAAACTCTCTGATGGCCTTTTTCGTGAGAAAATTCAGCCAGTAACGACCCCTATCCAGGCTTAGCAAGAGGTAGAGCGACCCTTCTACATTGGTTACACCTTGATGGATAGAGATACTATTTTTAGAGCCCTCAGTATGTCCTGGGGGCTCAGACATATACATGCACGGCTTGTTTTAAGGTTCGAACACCACCGGCTGGACGTTCACAAACATAAAAATCTCTAGCATGCACGGGGCTCAAACCCCCGGCTGGACGTCCGTATCTTATTCGGGGAGAAAACTACCCGGTCCCTGAACGTTCACCATGAATTCCCAAAACTAACATATATGTATATGCAGCTGGAACAAAATGGCCGATACCCGACACGTGCACTCTCGACCGAAGACGAAACGGAAGTCTTGGCTATGCCACGGGCATAGATAAATGCCACGGGCCAACATATATGCCAGTCGAAATGTGATGTGCTAGAAATATCGCCTCCGAGGCGAACGCCCGCCAGCGCCAACGTTGGAAGTAGTTCGTGCTGTCATTGTCTTTATAAGAAAATAGTCGTTCAACGGGGCCTGTGGAGAGGTGCTGCCCTCAGTGGCTGGCACCAAAAACAGTATTTCTGAATGAAAACACGTGCAATGTTTACCCTACATACGAAAAGGAAGGGGTAGAAAGGGGAATACAAAATTATATTCGCCGAGCCGTAGATTTCCAAGAAATGATCTTCAGCCAAGGCTAAGTGGCTAGAACCGGTTTTATCAGTTTAATTTTTACACACAGAATGAAATTTCCAATACCTGCTTCCCCGATCTTGACTTTTCAATTGAATTTATTTTATTGTTTGGGAAAATGGTTTTTAGCATTTTTAACTCATTGATTTTTTGTGTCAATTTCTTTACTAGTTTCTATTATTCATATAGGCCTAATTGAATTGATGTTTCATATTTTGGAGAAAGAGCCCGACACCAAAAGTGGAGGGCTCTTTTTCCAAAATATGAAAATGACCGAATGCAGTTTTTCTAAGACAACACGCTCGAATGCAAAATTATCTGGATATTTTGATGCACGAGTGTAATTCGGGGGAATATATCCCGAATGAGGACATGGTTTTAAAAAATACATTATTATTCTTTTTTTAATACAAAAACGCACATGTAATTGTAAACAAAATAAAAAGACGCAAAAGTAAGATTTTCTTTAATTCGAATCGAGACATTTTTAATAATATATTTTGACTTTACTTTGACGTTATTTATAAATTGTCGCTGTCATCGTAATGGCGCGTTTTCACGGGTCGATCTGAGTTGAACGATTTGGGTCGTTCGACCATACTTCGACCTGTGTTGAAAGCAAAAAGGTTTACACGGTAGGCGATGCATGTTGAATAATTGACGTTTTAAGTTTCTTTACACAAATAGAGCACTATGCTCTCCTATTGGTCGATCCATCTCGTATTACAATATTTCTTCGTGATGCAATCAATTCGTGGCAAGAGCTCTCGTGGTCGAGTGGTTTAGATGGTTGGGGTCAAATCCCGTTGCTTTTTTATTTATTTTTTAAAAATACGTTTCTAAACAGTTTTTTTTTCTCGATTTTGGGTATGTCTTGGGTTAGTTTGGATTGGCACCTGGTTAGTTTTCTTTTCATGAGCCCCCGTAGCGAGCGAAGGGCCTTGCGGATCGACCAATAGGAGTGGTCGATTTTTACATAGTGCTCTATTTGTGTAAAGGATCTTAAAACGCGAATAATTGTAGGAGAAAATGGCGTCACGTCAAATTATTGATCTAGGGGAACTACGGACAGAATGACATATATGGACAAAATGACATAAGACCTCTATTTTAAAACTTGCGCAGTTTACTGC
This sequence comes from Pissodes strobi, assembly GCA_016904865.1. Lineage (NCBI taxonomy): Eukaryota > Metazoa > Arthropoda > Insecta > Coleoptera > Curculionidae > Pissodes > Pissodes strobi. Next base: position 1,576 of record MU186583.1, on the reverse strand, counting down.
GCCGCTGACTAGTATGTCACGTGCTCCAAACGGCTCCTGATGAGCGGGCATTATTTAAAATTCGGTTGCGGCTCCTGATGAGCTGTGAAGCGGGCATTAATTAAAATTCGGTTGGAGCCGGGAACGGCACAGTCGTATAATGAAGGTATATCACGCTCAAAGGTGTTTTCATTTGCGAATTTGTTTTAAGATTTCCGGTGAGTTTTTACTATTCAGTCTATTGATTTTGCTCTAAATCAATTTCTTATTGTGTATTGTGAATAATGGCGCATTTACTTTGATAAATACATAACATTTATTGCATAATTTTAATGACAACTTGTTAAATCCCCAATATGGACAAAATGACATAGTAGTAATTGGGGCAAAATGGCATAGTTCGTATGTCATTTTGTCCGTTGTAATTTAACAGGCAAAAAATAATTTTTATTTGAATATTGAACATACGCCCACGCAGATATTAGAAAATACAAGTTTTAGTAATAATGATATATTGTATCTACACTACCAAATAAAACAGTCTGTAGTGAGGAGAATCCTGGACCATCAACTACTGAGGGAAATCCTGGGCCATCAACTGCCGAGGAGAATCCTGAAGGATCTCTGCTCCTTCCGATGGAAATTATATCACCTATTCTGCAAGAAAATTCAGTCAGAGGTCATGAAAAGAGAAACCCAAACGCATTTATTTCTCACTTCTACGCCAAACATGCAGGAAGTAAAAGCCAAAAATGAATCGAAAATCATTGGTGAAAGAAAAAAGCAGCAAGTCACTAAAGCTGTCTTTGGTTACAATGAGGATCATTGCGAAGATGACGAAGGTGTATTTACAATTGGTTCGCAAGTTGACGATTTCGACTACCCTTGCATTTATTGTATTGACTTATTTCGCGTTCCAAACCTGGTTACGATGTATAATGCACCGACGCGACGTATCTATTACGATGTATCGTGCGCCGACGCGACGTATCTAAAAAGACAAAGATGTTTACCTGTGAACTTTGTGTTTCCGTTTAAGTATTTTTTATGTATGTTATTTTATCCATAGTACATGCATCATTTTCTCCATTTAGCATGGACAAAATGTTTTTGAGTTATGTTTTAGTGTTTAGCTTTTAAGTTCTTATATATTTACATTATTTACAGAACATTTTGTTCCATGAAAAGCTAATGTAGCAAAGATAATTGTTACACATATTCATCGTTTTTACTGTATAAATTAAAGTTTTATGAAGCGATATGAAAATACTATGTCATTTTGTCCGTAGTTCAAGTTCCCCTAGGTGTGCAATTAATTTGTTCAATTCGAGATGAAATAATGGCAAAATTAAAAAAGAAGAGAAATAAAATAAACGAAGGTGTTGGACAAGAACGTGGATTTTAAGACGAAATACCCATGGTGCATCACAAAGTCTGCTTCAAGAATAATTCTCGTTGATTGTGGAAGTTCCAGAGGCTTATAGGAATCGTCTAAGAATGGATACTATGTTGGGGTTTGGAATCATCAGGAGATGATTAAGACTAGAATTAAAATCTACTTAACTCCCTTTTATACTACTGTTTGCTTAATCAAGCG
>MU186582.1:27047-83813 GCA_016904865.1 Pissodes strobi | reverse complement strand
CTCACAAATGGGAGGATATTTCGAAATTTTTTAAGGACTAAAAAAGTTGTGTCTCGCAAGCTCTACAAATAAGTCTTATGACTTTTCCACTCAGAGCAACCCCTGAATTCTATCGATTTATTTGAATGTTTGCTGCCCCACAATAGGCTTCTGAAGACTATGGTTTTCGATTTTTGTACCAAATTTCAGTTCGATACGTTGAAAACTGCGCCCTGTGTCAAAAGAATCTAAATGATATGTCCGGGAGCGATTCGACGAGTCGTTCACGAGTTAGTCCGAATAAATTCGACGTCAATATAAATGACTATGACAAGGGTACAAATTGAAAAGTTTAAAATAAATCTCAAATTATAGAGCCTTTCCGGTTGTAAGAATTAAAACAAAAAATAAAAATCCTTGGTAGTATAGAAATAAATATCGACAAACACTCAAAGCTGCCAAGCAGACTTGTTATAGAAATAAAATTTTAGATGCAAATAATAAACATAAATAATCATGGCATATAAACTGCTGGACACTCGAACTTACACAAACAGATTTTTAGGCAAATTTCAAAGTTCAATATCTTCACTAAGAAAAAAGCTTTTTGAACGCGGTTCACGGATTTCAAAAGCTAGTTTATTCCTGATTATGCTGCATGACGTAAATTTCACATAGGACCATAGGGTTATGAAAAAATCAAAAAGTTTGTGTCTGTGACATTTCTGCAATAAAATTTTTTGGTCGTTACAATATGGTTCGTTAATAAGGTTACATCAATATCTCTAGTCGTTTTTGTCAGTTTTTGGATTTAGGCCCTTTAGCCTTAAATACACTATTAAACATCAAATTACGGTAACAAGATTTTTAAAATCCTATAACTTGACATTGGACTGACGGATCTTGATGATTTTTGCAGATTTGGAATTCTTATTTAATGTAGATTTTCTATGGTTCCAGCATTTTATTTGAGGGTTGAAATTTTCACATTATACCGGATCAATAATAAACAAAAACGTAGGGTATTTTAAACAATTTCGTGTACCATCCGTTTTTCTCTATTATTGACCCGGTATAATGTGGAATTTTCAACACTCAAATAAAATGCTGAAACCATAGAAAGTCTACATGAAATAAGGATTCCAAATCTGCAGAAATCATCAAGATCTGTCAATCCAATGTCAAGTTATAGGATTTTAAAAATCTTGTTACCCTAATGTGATATGTAGTAGTGTATTCAAGGCTAAAGGGCCTAAATACAAAAACTGACAAAAACGTCTAGCGATATTGATGTTACCTTAATAATGAACCATATTGCAAGGCCCAAGAAATGTTTTTGCCGAAATCTCACACACACAATCTTTTTGATTTTTTGCATGACTTTATTGATCACCCCGTATATCATAATCTTATAGCCCTATGAAAAATTTATGTCATGCAGCTTAATCAGTAATAACCTAGCTTTTAAAATCCGCAAGCCGCGTTCAAAAAACTTTTTTCTTGGTGAAGATATTGAATTTTGAACTTTGCCTTAAAATCGGTTTGTGTAAGTTCGAGTGTCCAGCAGTTTAGTACATGAACATCGAGAGAAGAGTAATGTTGACTATGGTGATGCCAAGTTATTATCCCCTGATGAACTTAATAATTTGTATTGCTCCATAGCTGCTAATATGTCTAGTCAGGTTGTCAATAAGCCCAATTACAAAGTATTTTTGCGACTTTCTAGGGTTTTGGAATTATTCTTCCTCGAACCAACAGACCCAGCAGAACTTAGACCTATTTTAAAAAATAAAAAATAAAAATGCATCTGGGTGGGATGGATTGGCAGCGAAAGTGTTCTTTAAACTTCCGGTTGGTGTATTGAATGTTTTGTCTGACGTTATAAATCGGTCTTTTGTTTCTGGTACCGTTATACCATTATTTAAGGAAGGTAATAAGAATTGTCCTTCAAATTTTCGACCAATTGCTCTTTTACCAACATTGTCGAAAATTCTAGAGAACCTGGTAAGGAAACAGAGAAGCTCCAAATACTAAACCCAGTACAATTTGGCTTTCTCCTTCCTAGAATTACTTTGTATAAAAAAATAATTAAAAGGAATCAATTATTTGCGATTTATCAAAAGCATTCGACTGCGTTAATCATGGTATATTGCTATATAAACTTGACACATATGGGGTTATGGGGAAGACTTTGGAATGGTTCAAATCGTATTTGTCGTCCATGGTTCAATGATTTTCATATGTGGGTGCCACTTCTGAGCCAAAGAATGCCATGTATAGGGTTCCACAGGGGTCAGTTTTGGGTCCAATCTTATTTTTATTGTATATTAATGACTTGACTAATTTGGAAATAAGGAGCAAATTTACTCTTTTTCCTGATGATGCTACATCCTTGTGTCACAGTAAAGATAGCGATGAGCGTACTGATGATATTCCAGTGGAACTTTTGAAAATGATTCATGAAGACCACATCGGGATCCTAGTTAAACTACTCAATACAGTGTACATTACGGGAGAAATACGAGAAGATTGGCTGAAGGTCGTGTTTATAACATTGCCTAAAAAACAACGTGTAAAAAAATACAGTGATTATAGGTTGATAAATCTTATGAGCCACACACTAAAAGTATTCCTTAGCATTATTTATAGAAGAATAAGAAACAAATGTGAAAGTGACCTGGACGAAACTCAGTTTGGTTTTCGAAACGCTCTTGGTACCCGGGAAGCAATGAATGTACTTCTTCAAAAATGCAGGGACCAACGTAAAGACAATTTCATATGTTTTATAGACTATGAAAAAGCATTCAACAGGATACAACATGAAAAACTGATAGACATATTGAGATGTTCTGTAGTTGATAACAGAAACATACGCATTATTAAGAACCTATACTGACAAAAAGCAGTGGTTCGAGTTAATGGAAAACTAACAGACGAATGCCAGATTCAGCGAGGCGGTTTTAAATAGAGCAAGCACCGTCCAAGAGCTACTAATAGCGGTTAAATGCCGAAAGTTATCCTATCCAGGTCACATACTCAGGGGTGATCGCTTCCGCATCTTTCAACTTATGATGAAGGGCTAGATAGAGGTCCGTAAAAAAGTCAGTTGAAAACATGCCTCGTGGTTGAGGAATCTTTGAGAGTGGACCGGAATTCGTAGCTCAGAACAACTCTTTAGACTCGCTGAAGATAGAGCGCAACTCGCCAATGTGAGTGCCAACCTCAGGGGAGACTGATATGGCACCAAAAGAAGAAGAAGAATAGTTTTAAGTATTAATATCAACTTATAACGCTCTTTCTGTCCTTATAATGAGCGCAAACCTTCACTCCAGCTTAGAAGGAACTGGGAGTGAATAATCCCAAATCGAAAGAAAAAAAAGAATTTTAAGAATGTAATAATTAATATTGAATGAATTAAAGTATGTCAATGCGTAGGCTAAAACGAGTTGTCACTGAGCGTATAAATTAGAACCTAGCTGAATAATCAGAGAGTAGGAGTGGGTTGATTTTTTAAGGCGCCACGGGCTTGTAGACAGCACAAGCAAGAAATACCCCAAAGTTGAAATATGGAACTCGTTTTAGCTTAAGCTTCGCGACAAAATAAATGAACACCAGAAATTGTTACTTATTTCTATTAAGAAAACCGATCAATAAGACAACAAAAATAAGTTAGAATATTAGATTAAATATATATATATCGGTAATTTATCAGTATTAATAATGGAGAAATAATTACCCAAAAATTAATCAAAAATCAAAGTCGGAATAAAGCAAGTACCCAAATTAACCGGAAAAAAAGAAAGTCGGTGAGAAGTAAATATTAAATAATTAATCAAAAATAGCTAATGTAAATGATAAACAAATATTCAAATATTAATCAAAGATAACTAAAGTAAGCGATAAACAAATACTCAAGTATTAATCAAAAGTAATCAAGAATGTTTCAATTATTGAGTGCTAATAATAAAAAAACAGATACTTACTGAAGCGTGACTGTTCTTTGGAGTTTCACTTAAGATTTAATTAAATAAGACAGGTAAATAAACAAACAAAGGATAGGTTTTATTACCTATGAATGAAGTATCACAGCTGGTCAAGAAAAAGAAAGATTTAAGTTGAGAAAATTTCAGTAAATCAATTCTTATGGTTACACTGTGTTCTTAAACGAGAAAAGATAGGCTTTACTCGGTGACTTGAAGAGATAAATTAAACGCTTTATCTTAACAAACGCCGAAATATTCAATCCTGCTTTACGGCGAATGCTTTATGCAATAATAACAAAAGAAAATAGCGTCAATATTGTAGGAAATCTCAAGCAACTCGAATATTCACTTAATCAAAGACTAATTCACGGAACTAGAATCATGATCCGTTACAATGCCGTATTACTAACTAACTATGTTTATTCGGTTCAGTTAGGCTACGTTGATAACTGCCGCAAAAGCAATATATGAAAAAAACTAGGTAGATCTGGCGTTATTATAGCCACCAATCAATTACAGACCTTAACGTTGGCAATTTACGCGTAAGTAATCCACTCTTCGGTCAAGTTACCGGCAGGACAAAGATAATAAACAATTTGTTCGAGTAAAGAAAATATCAAAGGCCGCAATAAAAGAGAACAATTAAAATTCTAAAAACGTAAGCCAGAAATCGTGAAAATTGAGAATAATAATAAAACTAGTTCGACCTACAACGTTATTGCGTCAGTCAATTAAAAGTTAAAAAAAAATTGATACAAAATCTGATTTATTCTAGATCAACGGATCTATCTGAATTTTAGAATTTGATTAAATAAAATCAAGCATCTTTGGCTAGACAAGATTGCCTAAAAATTCAAAGTTCATTTAATAGAAAATTTGAATGACTAAATGTTACCTTAATTAAGGAGAAAAAGTTAAAAAGTTATTCGTTGTTCGAAAACAAAGCCAAAAGAAATAATAATTAGAGATCGTAAGTTATTTACTTGTTCTTTGTTAGAAAAAAAAACAAAAAAAAATAATTAGAGATCGTAAGTTATTACACACATTTGCCGCAAAATACATGAATGAAAAAATAAATAAAATAGAAATTGCTCACTTGGCCGATGAGTAACTCCTCAGGCAGCTTCCAGAAAAGAACTGCTGACGGTAGAAAGGAGACTTCCTTTGACAGGCGAAGGACTGCAAGATACTATACAGGTAGTACAGCTAGACAGGCGTAGTCAAGAATCACTCTGTCGCTAACGATGCTCGTCGATAGCAATGAACAACCCGGGTAGCAATGGATCCGACGGTGGAATAGACCAACGGTGGCAATAAGCCCAACGGTAGAAGTGGACCCAACGGTAGCACCCTGTGAAACAACACATATTGTCACATATACGCTCCTACCGCTTGTTGCCTCTGGACCTGACTTCGTTGCAGTAGTTGCGCTGTGCTCTTTCAGAAGACGGAGCTCAGATATAGGTAGTTGGGCGAGATGGATAGAAACACTCGGTGTAAAAAAGGCTTGGTTTATTAACTTCAGGTTGAGTATAGAAGGTTGTAAGTATTACCAAAATATTCGGGAATGCATATCTTGTAAGTCCCCTGGGATATTCTTCGCGAAAATGTTAACCACGAACAGCAGCGAGAGAGAGGGAGAGCTAGCCTGAAGGGCTGTTACAATTAGATTGACTGGCGGATAGAATATTTGGTCTGGCTGAATATTTAGTTACGTAGTTTCCTTTTTATATGTAGTTAATTTAAATAGCACTTTGCCTTATGGCGTTATTAATTTTCACTGATTCACTTTTAAGGCGTGCCTGATCAGAGGGGCTTTTCCCTTTCGGTAATTCGCACTGGAGATCAAAGTCCGTCGGTATGGGCTGCTGCACAGATTTTTATACCAAACTTTGACTTTTAATTCGAGTATTGTTTTGAATTGTCAACAAGGTTAATCATAACAGTTTATACTTTAATTAACAACAATTTATAATTGCGATTCAAGGTTAAGTTCAAACTTTCCACTGTACGACTTTATGTTAGTTGACACATGCCCTCACTCCAGAAAACGACGGCCTCCGGAGTTTATTACCAGATATGCTCTTCCCTTACTACATATATATATTTTTTACATTTTGCACTCAACTTTAAATTAACACTATCACAATCGGACCGTACTGATCTTTACTCGATCCAAGACGTTCTGGCTGGTTGCAACAGTTTGTTCATTCATTTTACTTGTTGTCCACTTCGTGTCGTGGCTCAGTTTTGTCCACACGGTATTAGTCTTGAAGTGTTGTCGACTCTGTATGTTGCTTGACCCAATGCCTTCTGCTTACATGGAACAAAAGAAAGGTTTGTTTTAATAATTAACTAATAACTAATTTAATAACAATCAATCAATTTTTAGTTGCCAAATACAATAACAATATATGACCGTTGTGGTCAGATTTAGGCGACCTACTATTTATATAAATTTTTAGTTATAATAAACATTTTAAGACGTTTCCGTTTTTATTTTTATGATTAGATTTGGATTATTTATACCAATATTTCATCATATTTCAGATTCTTATTTATTACTTATTGTAAATCCTGGTATAAAAAATTAAAAATAATTATTTTGATTATTCATATATATGTATATCTGGCAGTCCTATATCTATTCGTATTTTAGCTTATCTATTACGATCATTTAATTACAGCTAAGCTATTATTTTTAAATATTATGATACGACACGTATTTATACCAATGTGCATAGTCGGCAAAAAAATGAAATGCAGGTCATGTTGATGCTCCATTACTCGGGTCGACTAACTGCAATCTTTTGAAATATGCCATTTAGGCTACCATCCGAATTCTGATTTTCTATCCTTAAAGTGTATCCATCTTGTGGTTTAGGGGGGTGATTTGTGCCGGTGGAACTGGTCGTATTGCGTAAGAACCTATATAATTTAAATAATAGATACGTTAAGAATAGTAAAAATAAACTGAATGTTAGTGTAAAGAGAATATCTTGCATGGTTATATTTTTTGTGTTGTGGGCGTGTACAGTGTTGCTTAATATTGGTATTATTGGAATGATTTTGTGACAAACATGGGATGGATATTTTTAGTGCTCCTGGAGTTGACGTGTTGTTGCTCTGTATGGGAGTGGCCGCTTCCATACAGACTATTTCCATGTCCACTTCAGGATGAGTTTATGATGAATTTATCATCCCTAACCTCAGTGTTGATCATTAGTGACGGACGATGACATCTCATTGCGCAGTAAGCTGTCAGATCCTTCACAGAGTACTCGTGAAATGGTTTTGAGATATATGCTGATACTTTTAGGATATCGCCTAAAAGTCTGGGTAGGTAACAGTGTTTTTCAGCTACTGGTAGATACATAGTGATATGTTCAACTACACACGTTTAAATTCTTCCCCATTTGGGTTCTAATTTTTCTATACACAAATTTTATGTGGACGGCGTATCCTGCCTTTACTTCTTTCACTGCATTATTTTACAACATTTTTTCTTTCTAGGTCCCTCTTTTTTTTTCTTTGGACATCGTGACGCTGGCGCTGCCTTTATTCTCTAATACATGGCGCTCGAGGCTCCGGAACCTGTTGCGCTTATGTAGAGTCTTGGTATGTATATTATATATCTGTGATGCATTTATTATTTTATTATCTCCATATATATTACTGTTTGCCATATGCTTATATCTCATATCCTATATATATTAGGCGTTTATGTATGCATTATTTTACACTATTTATATCCTATTTTTACTAGTATATTTCTTAATCTATCAGCTAGTTTTTTATGTTCATATTCTAAACATTCAATGCTCCGTGGCCCTTAAGTGTTGTGATTTTCTCGATAAGATATTCATCACTACCTAAGTCCGTTTTACATATAGTTTATGCCTATATGTTTTCTCATTAGATCCTCTTCTACCCAGCTTCCCATTAAACTTCTTTTTACTTATTTCTCCTAGTTTCTTCTCAATTAAAACGCTCATGTGTTTTTCTATGATTTTCCCTGTACGGTATTAATCGAAAACAACTGGGTTCTCATTATAACTTTAAAGTTTCATTTCTCCATTTATACTTTATTATTCACATATATGAACTAAACTTTTCTAGTTTAATTTTCCTCTATATTAACTTTCTATATCATCTATTTGGACGCCTTCATGTTTTTATTATGACTTTCTCTAGTATCTTAGATAGTTGTCAATAACACTTGCATTCCAAATTCTTGTTCCATCTTTCTAATATATCTCTGTTTGCTTCTCTAAGTGCCTCTAATATTTTCCTATGTGCTTTATTTTCTACTCTAAGTATATACAATATCTATGTACTCTATTTTCCATTCTAATATCTATGTACTCTATTGTTTCCATTTTAAATGTATCTTATATTTGTCTATATGCTCTATGCTACTTTTTTCTCACTCCTAAGTGTCTTATTATGATTTTTCCTAATATGTAAGGTACTTATCATTGACACCTGGGTTTGTAGATACTTTGTGCATTGTCATTATTTTCTCCCTAAAATCGCTAACAGTCTTCCTTCGAAGTCCTCGTCTTCTTTCTCGTCCATACCTTCACTACTCTCAATTTTATTACTGTTTTGTTGCCCCTTATCTTTCTCACGTTTTTCTTTTTCTGCCTCTTGTATAACTAACTGTATTTCCGTATCCTCTGTACTATCATCCGCTGTGTCCTCTGAATCCTCTTCTTAGTTACTTAGTTTCAGCTTTCTCCTTAGTTTTTGGTTTCCTTGCATTTACTTAGTTTCTGGTTACCTTTTACTTCATTTTTATATATTTTTTTTGTATTTACTTAGTTTTTGGTTACTTCTTACTTAGTTTCTGGTTACATTTTACTTAATTTTTATTTTGTTTTTGTATTTACTTAGTTTCTTGACAGTAGTACCTTAGACAATAGTATTGTATAACTTTCCCTATATTTGACGATATCCATCTTTAATACATTGGTTTAATCTTTCCTCGTATATTGTCTTTATGTTAATATATACTTTTTATGAAACTCTAATTTCATCTCGTATATTTTGCTTTCCAAGTGTCTGACTTATGATTTTCCCTGTACGGTATTTATCTGAGACAATTGGGTTCAAAACTCTTTGTACGTCCTGTATATACACATTTCTTATTTCTGCTTTATTTCTATATTACCTACTTCTTAAAAACTCCTTAATTCTTCTACTTCTTTTTCTATTTGCTTGCTCCTCCGACTAATTGTTATTTTCTCTATTATCTAAGGTATTTGTGATTGTTACGCCTGCTTAAAATTTTAATTTTACGCAACTTTTTTCACTAAAAATTGCTAGCAGTTGTTCCTCCAACTGTTCACCCCTTTTTTTGTTCATAATGGCACTACTCTGAATTTTTTGTTGGATATTCTCTTTCTTATATTTTGCCATTGCGTGTTTTGCCTCTCGCATAATTAATTGATATTTATTTGCTTCATTTTCATTATTGACTTCTCTATCTTTTTTCTGATTATTGCTTGGTGTTGTGCTGGTCCATTGGTCCATTTTATGCATGTACTGATTTTTCTTATTCTTCTTATGGTCCAAACTGTCCTAGATATATAATTTGCTCTTCTGTATTGATAATGTGTGATGACTAAATGTGCAGATTCCGTATTATGCTTGACCTTAGTTGTAAGATTTATTTAAAAGAAGATGGCTATTTAATACTGGTGCTTACACCAAATGGTCAACAAAGCGAATTGTTATGATTTCCAAAAAATCTCAAAGAAAACTGGTACAGAAAACTATCTCGTGGGTCACCACGGCTATAAAAAATATAGACGGCTTGGATTGATGCAAAATGTTATTTTTAGCTGGATCAGGGGTCTATCTGGAAAAAGCGTATCTCCTCGACGAGTCTTTGGTCCTGTGTCCTGTGTACGTGGGTCGAAACGGCTGCCTCCACCACTTTTCACAATTATATACTGACAGATAGCAAAAGGAAAGGGCGCCAGAAGGGCGGATCGATTGCTTGGTGGATGAAAGTTTACGTTACGTAGTTTACTTTTTATATGTAGTTAATTTAAATAGCACTTTGCCTTATGGCGTTATTAATTTTCACTGATTCACTTTTAAGGCGTGCCTGATCAGAGGGGCTTTTCCCTTTCGGTAATTCGCACTGATAGGTCTTTTTTAAAAGTGAGAGCTTTGATCTACCAGAGGGGCTTTTCCCTTTCGGTAATTCGCACTGGAGATCACAGTCCGTCGGTATGGGCTGCTGCACAGCTTTTTATACCAAACTTTGACCTTTAATTCGAGTATTGTTTTGAATTGTCAACAAGGTTAATCATAACAGTTTATACTTTAATTAACAACAATTTATAATTGCGATTCAAGGTTAAGTTCAAACTTTCCACTGTACGACTTTATGTTAGTTGACAATATTCAAGGTTCCACACGTAGCTCTTAATGGACGAGCATTATAACTCGGTAATCAAAATCAACTATTAAGAAAAAAGAGAAATCAGAATTTAAAAAAAACAATAATTTACCTGTGTAGGGAAAGCCAGTTGCTTATCGCTAGATGGCTATCAGTTGGGCAAGTGGGCCTCTGTAAGAGAATAAAAAGGGAATTAAAAATCCTCCCACGTGCGTCACAATGTTAAAATAATGGCGTTCATAGAAAGACAAAAAAATGCACAAAAAAAGATTCAACTCACCTTGCAAAAGCAGAACATCCCACAAAGGGCAGTTTCAGACACCAACACTTAAGAAAAGATAAGGCACAACTAAAGACTGAAACTGTTAAAATGACCCGGTCGGAAAAATCCCATTAATAGGTAAAATCAAATATTGATTCCAACCGGTGTCCAAAATGACTGCTTGTCTCACAAGATCGTCGGAAAGAATGACGCCAAGCGATCGGAAACCGAAATGCAGCAAGCCACACGAGAATTCCCACCTCGGAAAAAACTCGATCCACCAATGAATACGCGGCTTGACAAATCACATGTTCTTCTCAATAATTCATCCAAGGGAATTAAACGATGAAAACCTGGGATTTCGATGCATAGGCATCCACTAGGCACATTAAGCCACTCCAATTAATAGAATATTCCATTTATTCAGGGGTAATTAATTAACTGCGCGCGCGATGCTCAACCCTTCAGCCAATCCAAAACAGTAGCCTATGAAAGCCGGAAACATTAGAAGGCCATCAACTTTATTTTCATGCGCCAAATTCAATTGGTTGGAAATCGAATTTTTTAGCAACGCGGATTTATTTTAATTTCTCGATGGAGAGAACGTCGAAGCCAGATCGGTCGGAATATCTACGAGGGTTTTCCGCTATTAACATGAACCACGAAGGCGCTCTGAACCATATGAAGGGTTACGAATGCTAAGGTTATTTATGCATCGATATACACTAATCAAAACGGCATGTAACAAACTTCGCTTCATCTAAGTGAAAATCACACTTTATCAATTCGCCAATAATGGTCGCAGCAGATTTAGAATAGATATTGTGTAGAAATAAATAAGACTTTGTATGATTTTTTGTAATTTTCAGTCAATTATATGGACCGACTTTAAATGGACTTCTGCATACTGATCGAAACAGAAGTAGCCCAAACGTAGAAAACTAAGCAAAACCCTTGATTCGAATATTATATAAAGAGTGCATGTGATGTATAATTATTGATAACATTTTTGTAGCTCATCAGTTTTGGATTGGCAACAGAACTTTTGCTAAACTATTTGTTCGCTTTTGGCTCTGTCATGTTCCTAATTATTTACTGAGGTTAGACTAACAAACTATTTAAAAGAACATATATCACATTTTCAGGACTCCGGATCAGTTCTCTTATTGCAGTAATTACTATAATTCTGGCTCACAAATCGGCTTTCAACAGCTTTATCGCATATCATTATAAAATTAACGAGTGTAAATAATAACGGATATATAGTTCAATAGGGCTGTCGTTACTCCCATTATTCATAATAACTGCTTCCATAATAACTTCCTAAGCGAGGCGTTTTTTTATTCAGAAAGTTATTTGTGGACGTCGGCAATCATGCAAAGAAGCAGAAATTTGCATACATTTATCACCGAGTGGAAAATGGATGCGAGAATTAAATTGTTCGCAAAATTATGGATAGGGTTCACTTTAGTACAAGACACAAATGCAAAGGTTTGTTACGATATCACTTCTATGATCAAAACAGTTTTAATATTTGTATTTATTTAGCCAAATATGTCTAAAATGCTCGAGAATCTTGCGGACGGTAAAATTAATGACCTGACACTTAAAAGTCTCATCTAATATCATGGTGGTTGTGGAGACTCCACAACAGCTAATCTTATGTGATTTGTACAGTTTATTTTGGATTCTCTGGATAATCTGCAAGACGTTTTTCCTATTGAAGTTAAAAGTAAAGATTCTATTTAAAACAAACCTAGCACCGGAGAGTCGTGTTACAATGACCGGCCCTAAACTGAAAAAGCTCCGCTGGTGTTGTACGGGGTTGCTAGGCGCGCTTATTAAACAAAGAAACTCAATCCCAAACTTAACAAGAAAACACAATCTATAATTTAAGGAACAATATATTTGCTACTAAGTCTTTTTTCTACTTAAACACAGCAACAATACTACAGTAAAACTTCTGAATATTTAAACGCAAAGGAATGTCAAATGACTATTAAAGTAATTGATAAATAGAGTACAATATGGAGATTGTACGGAGACCAATTCTGTTGCTAACACTCGGTACTGTATGCCTTACAACTAAACACTCTAAACACTACAATCCGAAGTGATCACCTTGATTTTACCTAAGTTAATTACATATATGTATGCATGCGCTAGTAGCTGCACCAATTATAAATATAGCAATAATAGTAGGTAGTAATAAATGGCCACAATAATTAAAACAACTGACCCGATAAATAAATTAAAAAAGAATAAAATTATTGAAAACTAATCTTATAACTCGACGGTCAATGTTTGATTTATGTTAAAAAGAAGGAAAATTAAGAGCGATTATATTAATCGGTCCGATAAACAAATGAATAAATAAAAAAAAAATTAATGAGAGCTATCTTAGAGCTTGGCGGTCAATTCATGATTTGTAATTGCGTAGATGGCGCAGCGCGAGTAAACACACGCTTTAGCAGCTGCGAAAATTTTTTGGTGTTTTCTTAAGTTTATTAACAAAGTTAAACCTAGTTTTTATCAAAAAGTGTCTGTGGTGTGCTGCTTTTTTGTTTGAAAGATTGGTTCCTTCCGTTTTTTGACCAAAAAACCACCTAATATCCGTTCGCTAATTCGGACCCGGCGTGGACCACTTTAGAGGTTAGTGTATTAGCAAATATGGGACTGTCAGAGAATGATATTGAAAAGATTAAGGGGATCTTTACCGATCGTTTTCTGCAAAATATTGCAGATAAGGTAGCCCAAATTATGGACAAAAAGTACGCTAATAAATTTAATGAGCAGGAGAAATGTATAATCGATCTTCAGCAGGAGGTAATCAAATTAAAAGGTGCCAACCGAGAAATGGCGAATGCACTGGACAACCAAGAGCAAGCATCGAGAAATTGTAATGTTAGGATTTTCGGAGTCCCGGCCGAAAATAATGAAGACCTGCGGTTAAAAGTTCAGAACGTTTTTAAGCAAATGAAGGTAAACTTAAATACCACGCAGATAAAGAAATGTCACAGAATCGCTTCTAAAAATCCATCCGATAAGCCGCCGGCAGTACTGGTGCGGTTTTTCAACGACGTCGATCGCCTGGCCGTTCTAAAAAACAAAAAAAACCTGAAATCTACGGGTGTGCAAGTGCGTGAAGACCTTACAAAGGGTCGGCTAGCCCTGCTAGCAATGCCTACTGAGAAATTTACAACAAGGAATGCTTGGTGTTCGAATGGTGTTATCTACATTAAAGTTCGGGATGTTGTGCATCGTATAAATAACAAGGACGACCTCGATACCTTCGAGAACTAATCTGTATGTACGCTTCATTCATTTATATTCATTTATATTAATTTATAATGGGTTAATCAATCTCTATTTGACATTGTCCAATACTTTAGCTAAAGTTAAAATTATGTAGGTACCTATTAAACAATTTTTTTTGTAATTTTCTAGTAGTATGGTTGCCTTTATATCATTGCATTGCATTTTCAAAAACTGCCCGCGGTACCGTGGATAGAATTATTAAAAAGATGTATTTCCTTCCAATAAATTAATGATAATAAACAAAATAATCCATCGATTTACATTTCCAACACATTGATTTAATAAAGCTATGACCGTTTGTCTCTTGGTTGAGAGACAGTTATATATAATGACTGCGTTTGTTCATATTTTTTATCTCTACTTTTTAATTATTTATTAGAGTGTGCGATGCTTGCACTATACCTGCATATACTGAATATTATATTGGTATTTTCTGTGCCCAACCAATAGGTACACATTTATTATAAATTGTATATATATATTTTTTCTAAGCTAAAGCTACTTATGGTAGGGTAGGATGTGGCTGTTCGAATGAGTTAGTATGGTGGTACATTACGAGTAACTACCGCTCCTGTGTCCTAATAATAATTTTTATTCATCTACATTCTTTTAAAAGAAAGGAAGGATGGTACTTATTATTTATTATTAATGTAGATTTTAAATGAAATCAACTTTGTGGCGGCTGCTGCTGTTGAGGGTGTTTTTTTTTCATCGGGTGCTTGCAACAAGGAGTGTATTTTATCTTTGTTTGCAACAAAGAGTGTATTTTGTAATTTTTTTTATATAATATTTTTTTACTTTTTTCTTTCTTTTCCTTCTTCTTTCTCTCTTACTTCTCTTCAATATTATTTTTCTATGCACTGTGGTCATTTAAATGTTCGATCTCTTTTAAATAATTTTGCTCAATTTAAAGCACACGTATTGAAGTATGATTATCACGTATTTGGTGTCTCAGAGAGCTGGCTGAGTTTGAATATCAATGATGACAGTCCTTCTCTGAATGGCTACGACTTTTTTAGACAGGACCGCACTGGTATGAGGCGAGGGGGTGGCGTGGGAATTTATGTGAAGTCCAACTTAAAATCTACTGTATTAAAAAGTGAGTGTAGGAACATAATTGAACATATTTGGCTGAAGGTAGAGAACCAATCAATTATTGTTGGAAATATTTACAGACCTCCTGGCTCTAGCTGTCAGGAATTTCTAAATTATTTTGAGGACGTTTTAATTGATTTCTATGCCAACAATGACCGGATCTTGTGTTTTGGTGATTTTAATATAGATATGCTGGACAATGATGATTCTCATGTTATTCAGTTAAATAATATTCTGGATACCTTCAACTTAGGCCAGGTGGTATCTGAACCAACGAGGGTTTCTCACCTCAGTTGTACATTAATTGATTTGATTTGTTGTAGTGTTGATATTGTGCGGGATGTTGGTGTTCGAGATATTGGCATCTCTGATCACTTACTAGTTTATGTTAAACTAAATTTGATTACTGCGAAAACACAAAATACTCAATATATGTTTAGGTCTTTGGATCGCATTAATTCAGTCCAATTTCAAACCGACCTTGAGAGCGCTTCTTGGAACTCCATTTATCAAATTGAAGACATAGACAAGAAGGTAGATTTTTTAACAACAACTATATTAAATATTTTTAATACACATGCTCCATTAAAATTAAAAAATAGCCAAAAAAGGCCATATAGTCCATGGATAACTGATAACATCAGACTAATGAAAAACCTTCGAAATCAAGCACTTGGTCGTTTTAGACGCACCCGTGATCCTATTCATTGGGGTTACTATAAGGAGTTAAGAAATTTAACAACAACTGCTATCAGGGCTGAAAAAAAGGCATACCTCAATCAAAAATTTCAAAACTGTAGTCCTAAGGAAAAATGGGCTGAACTGAGAAAACTAAATATTCTTAAAAACAAAAGTAAAAGTATTCCTGATCACCTAAAAAAAGTTCACGATTTAAATATCTATTTCACTCAAATTGCACAAAATAATAATAATCCTAAACCAGATTTATTAAATTTTTATAAAAATAATTTACTACATAATGAATCTTTTTCATTCACTCAGGTTGATGAGGAATTAATTAGTAAAATTATCCTTAATGTTAAATCTAAGGCTTTTGGGGCAGATAACTTAAACATCACATTAATCTGTTTATGCTGTCCCTTTATAATACCCTATATAACTCACATCATAAATAGTTGTATAGGGAAGTCATACTTTCCAAAGGACTGGAAACTGGCCAATGTTTTGCCATTGGCTAAGGTTAACAATCCTACGGAGTTCAGTCAACTGAGATCAATATCAATTTTACCGACTTTTTCGAAAATCTTGGAAAAAGTGATGGAACTTCAGATAGTCAGCTACGTTTATAGACTTAATATTATTCCCCCCAAACAATCGGGGTTTAGAGCCCGGTATAGTTGTTCCACTGCACTGACTGATATAGTGGATGATGTGCTCACTTCTCAGGATTCTGGTGGTGCGACTGTCTTGGTACTATTGGATTATACCAAGGCATTTGACATGATCGATCATAATATCATGGTTGCTATTTTGGGGTATATTGGCTTTGAGGAGCCCGCGTCCAGATAGAATGCAGCGTGTCTGTCTCGAGGGCAATAGATCCGACATCTTGGCTGTCAAGTGCGGAGTGCCTCAGGGTAGTATACTTGGCCCACTCCTTTATTGCATATATACTTTTAACATAACAAAAGCCTTAAAATATTGCCAGTATCATCTATATGCTGACGATACACAAATTTATATATCATTTAAACCTGCTTTGGCGGCAACTATCGCGGATCGAATCAATAGTGATTTAGATGTCTTATTGAAAGTTTCGGAGGATCATCTATTAAAGATGAATCCCAGCAAATCTATTGCTGTTCTTTTTTGCAATGAAGCTTATAGAAGTCAATTACAGGAGTCTATAAAACTTAAACTTGATAACAATATAATATCATTTAAGGACTCAGTTAAAAATCTAGGCCTAATTATAGATTGCAAGTTAAAGTTTAAGGAACATATTACTCTATGTTTAAGAAATGCATATTCGATGCTTAAATTAATGTATTCACATAGATATTATTTATCACAGAAAACTAAGGCCATGCTTTGTGATGCCCTAGTCTTGTCCCATTTTAACTTTGCTGACCATTTATACGGCCCTTTTTTGGACAATGTAGATTTGAAGAGAGTCCAAAAAGCCCAAAACTCCTGTCTCAGACTGATATTTGGCATAAGGCGTAGAGAAAGAATCTCTCATAAATTGCCCGAAGTGGGGTGGCTTAACATGGCCGGGCGGCGTACCTTGCATTCGGCTGTATTTTTTTACAAAATAATAAAATTCAAATGTCCTCCATACCTTCATCAAAGGCTAAAATATCGAACAGACGTGCATAATGTAAATATTCGTAGACTGAACCTTTTAACAATACCATCTCATAAAACAGAAGCATTTAAGAAATCCTTTTCCTATCAAATCGCCTTGCTGTTGAATAGGTATGGAGTCATGGACTTTTCTATGTCAGTTTCCTCTTTCAAAGGGAAAATTAAAGCAATGTTGCTCCGAAATAATTAGACTGTCATGTCTTACATGACCATCTCTCGTTCCCTCCTTCTATGTCTCCCTGGCTCTCTCTCTCTCTCTCTCTCTCTCTCTTTCTTTCTTTTCTCTTGTAATATTAATTTATTATTAGTATTTACTAAGTTAAGTAATAGATAGTTATTGTTTTTTTTTCGGTTGTAAGCTAACTTTTAAGTGTATCTGCAGTGTGTCATCTGCATATCTAGGTTAAAGAACTGTTTTATTTTCTTTCTTTGGCTCTAGCAGCTGCTTCTTTCCTGAGGCAAGCTGATGCAGCCTTTTTTATTCCATTATGTCATCATTACTTTTAGGCATGTATTTCATTTTTCTTTTCTTGGAATAAAAAGAAACCTTTATTATTATTATTATTATTATTACAAAAAAAGAAAATTAGGAGCGATTATATTAATCGGTCAGATAAACAAATGAATTAATAAACTAAAGCTTTTGTACGATAGCCAGATCCCGTCGTCGAACTCTGGTGGAGGCGCCGGACACCTGTAGGTAACTCAGGTACTGCTACTCGATGGCCCTGAGGAAAAAACTAGCCGAGGACTAGAGAGCTCGGTGTTAAGATCGGCTCTAGTGTAGCCTGGAGCTAGGATCTGTAGCCAGGTGATTGAATTGGCCCGGAGACAGGACTTGTAGCCCGGTAATAGAACCCTGCAATAACCCAATACGCACTAGACAAAGCCCCTTTACTTCAATGAAAAAAACTAAATATATTTTCTATATAAAACAAATTCCCCCATAAAATGATCAATGGATTTTCAACGACCATCAGTAAATAAAAGAAATACTAAGGTACAGACAACTTGAATATAAAAAACATAGGTATGAATCACCCCTAAAAGAAAATATAAACTTCCCCATATGATCAGAACTAAAATCACATTAAAATAAAAATTCAGATATTCAGATTTGATAAAATTGAATAGAAAAGATAACACATGGGACGCAAAGCAAATGGTGGACTATGCACAAAAAAGGTTAACACAGATAAAGCAATTAAATCGTTAATTTAGACCAAAAAAATGTAGCAATAATTACCTCGCTAGTGTGTGAGGGTTGCTGGAGATTCGACGGTCTCGATCTTGTACGACGAACTCGGAAAGCCTCTAGAAATAAGGGAAAAGCCCCATTAGCATCATGGCGTCCACGTGCTTCACAAGCAATAGAAAAAAATTTATTCCAGAGAAAATGCTTACCTAGTGCAGAAGTTAAATCCCGATAAATCGGTCGTGTCAAAACAAAAACAGAAACCAACACAATATATCCCCAAAGAAAGGGTAGTATTAAATCACAATACTAAATATTGAGTCTCTATGACTGCACTAAAGCAAAATGCTTCTCTTTGCTTCGATGGGTATTCTTAGAAGAACCAAATCCTCAGTTTTCAGTCAGTTTGTCCTTTACACTTCCACGAGATTAGAGGGGGAAAAATTGTAGGGCGGAGAAAATGTCCAACGAAACAAACATTTCGAAACGAGGAATAATTCTAAGATAATAAACGACTTAGTTCTCCTTGATGGTAAAAACGACGGCGGGAGCCACAATTAATGCGCTGAAATTAAATTGTTAAAGAAATACTATATAATGTTCCGCATCGAAGTAATAACATTTTAAAAATCGAAATCGACAGCCGCAATTATGAGAAATAGCATATTCCTATTACTCGGTACCAACAACCGAATATTACAAAAAGTGCAGCATGCCGGGTAGAAAGATAAATATAAATATCTGAAATCAGCCAGGCAGCGGTACCAAAAAGTTATGAAATATCAACCGGAGATCGAATTAAACGAATCGGGGATCCCAAAAAGGTATGAAATATTCAAACCGAAAATAAAATATGAATTTGACGAATCTAATTAAACTTTACAGTAGGCTTTATTAACACGATTCTTGAAAACATAGAACGGTTTGCTGGCTGTTCTATGGTAATGTAATATAAATCAAACTAAGTTATACTAGTAACCTAATATTCTATTTTAGTGACTTGATCAAACCTAAGCGATCTGTGGCTTGCTTATCAACTAAAATAAATATAATCACAAAGTGCCTGAGGGCTACATAAGAGAAAGGGAGGATCAAAATAGTTACTCAAAGCCACAACAGTGTTATAAAAACTAATACGAATATATCGTTAACCTATACTCAGGATAAAATTAATTTACATTAATAAATGCAGCAATTTTAAGCTTATTGACAGCAGATCGAATCAATAGATTTAGAATTAATTAACCGAATAATATTGACCTCTTTTTAATAATTCTTATTATCACAAAATACAGAATTTTTTGCTAAATGCAGTGTATAAAATGAAATTGAAAAATACTTTACACTGGCCAAATCGGAATGTTACAAATCATACAAAAATAGATGTTACATCAGATACCCCTCAAAGAAGCCATCTGGGTAGAAAAATGCAGGGTTCTATGCTTCTATATGTTGCTTACCCATTTTAATCACGAATACTGGGTAAGTAACCATCACCATGAGAAAGGATCCTCCATTAAAGGTCTCAAAGTTATTCATTCACGGCTCAAAATTACATCTTAATCCGCATTGTGAATATATTAATAACAAAATCTTTAAAATGTTGGAATTTATATGTATGAGTAAACATTGAAATATCCTTACAGGACTTTGTTTAAAAATTTTCCTAGAGTATGTCTCCCCTATGTGGAATTCTACTTGTCAAATTAGAAATAGTGTAAAACTATAAACTACTAGAAACATTATTTAAACTACTAATTATTAATAATAACCATGTCCCAAGTTTGAACTTGAACTTGAAAAATATTATGCGGCGCAATTATGAATCGTAAAGTTACAATGGTTAGCAGATTTTATGATATAAATAGTCAAGCGGACCATCTGTCCGATAGGCTTTTGTCCCTCACCTATTCCGCTCTTACCTACCGCAGTCCACAGGGACGTAGTAGGGGCTCTATTTGTATCCTAATCTTCAGACACAACTCGGGAAGTGGTGTTCACAGGAACATATTTCTTGGGAGATGCGCCCCTAAGAAATAAAGTCGAATCTACGATATATCTGTCAAAATTCTAAGCTAAATGATTTTTAAAGTTAAATAGTCATAGTGCTTTAAAGTGCTAAGTGAAATTAAGACAAACTAAGAACCTTATCTCATGAAATATCCAAACCTAACCATACATTAAAACACCATACAGATCTTAAAGAAATTTATTATAATACAGGACCTATAAACAATTCAAACCATACCTCAACCGAAAGGACATGTGTGTTTTAGTAATTATCTCTTCTCACCTGACGTTGATCGATCCATAATCTGAGCTATATAACCTGCACGCCATCCAAGGCGAGGCGTCACGGATAATTAATCGTGATAATATCAAAGAAGTCCAAAATAAGACATCTATCGCGCTACATTTGGTTGGAGGGAGGTGCCCAGTACTATTACCTATTTTGTGATATTTGTGGTAAATTTATATTTCTCTAGGCAAGCCCTGTATTTAATATTAAATGCTTTTCTGATAAAAATAATGCTTTCGTGGCATTTTATTTTCCTATATATGCGTGGAACTTCAGGAAGTAAGAAACATGCATGAATAGTCGAGTTGACAGTTTTTTTAAGCAATAAAGAGGATTTTAAGAGACTCTAATTCGTTATACCGCACCATAGCACACAAGCATAACGCCATATAGGTAATCAGATAAAATTCAAATTCATTTCCCTGGTGGTAGGTAGAAATATCACCCTGTAATTGTCGATTGTCGAGGGAGATATTTTATTGTATCATATAATTTCTTTGGCAAGATCCTTTTGTAATTTTATATTCACTGAATATTCAGTGGCTATGGAAAGCAAAAATATCAACTGTTATATAATAAAAAGTTTAAAATTAAGTCTGACACAGGAAAAGCCCCTGCTGAGAACAATTTATTTTACTCGTATTCAAGGATGCTTCCGAGGGAGAGATATTACAAAATTTCCATGTATATCGGTAACGTTTAATATTTTTACGAATTTGTAATTCTGATGCTACGGCCCTAATTCTGGTTTAATGCTAAATTTCTGGGAACTTCGCTTCCCTTTTCTAATCCATTCTAAGGTTTTAGTCATAAGAAAGCTGTCTCAAGCGATATTTTGAGAAGTAAGTATACGTTATATTCTAGTTTTATTTTGAATGACGTTGCAGTAAGGGTCAAGACAATTTTAAAATTAGGCTGGTTGCTAATTTTTCAAAAATCTTATAAAAATTATTTCTCATAATTTCTTTATTTCAGGTATTGCCGTCATCTAGACCAAAAATATCTATGTAATAATTGTTGTATGTAGTGTATAGGGCGGAGAATCTTGTGTTTGGATTGTGCACTTTGGTCGGTTTGTGTTCCTGCCGAATGCAGATCCGCCAGTTGGCTGGGAATTTGCCTGTAAAATATCAATTAGGCAGGTGCTTCCACAGGTAAGCATTATGTTCCTTATAACCATTATTTGCTTAACGATATATAAGGGAAATGTGTATTTCAAGTACTTGTTTGATCTCCTAGGCAAAATTTTGCATGGTTTCTTTACTGAGGTTAAAATGGTCAATGTCATTGACCGATTCGGAATTGCACTTTTTTTATGGGATTTGGTGGGCTCTTACACTGAAAAAAAAACGTTTCATACAAATATTATTTGATCCAGTTCATCTTGTAGTCCATGAGAACTTGGATAAGCTTGACAGTAACAACAATGATATCGACAAACAATGGGAACATCTAAAACATTACCTTTTCGACCCTTCCGTATAAATGTTAAAAGCCTCCGGTATGAAAAACAAGAACTGGATGAATGACGATATATTAATATGATGGAACAACAAAGACAAACCAAAAACAAAAATAGCCACAAATATAAACAGGCTAGTAGCGAGATCAGAAAAAAGATAAGGGAAGCCAAGCAAAAATACCTCGAAGAAATATGCAAAGAAATTGAAGATCTTCAAAACAAGTAGGACCTATTTAATTTACATAAAAAAGTCAAGGAGATGCCAGGCGGCTTACACCAGATAAATCTGGATAAAAATGGCAAGAATATATTGGAGACCAGAAAGAAATTGGAAACATGGACATTGAGGAATTCGAGGACAAGAAAGGAACGCTAGAATACATAGCTCTGGACGCAAAAGAAACAAGCCCATAAATCACTAAGGAAGGAATAGTACATTCACTAAAAATAACAACAAATGGAAAAAGTCGGGGGCCTGATGAACTTCCTATCGATATATTTAAAATTATAGAAGAGAGGCATATGGACATTCTGGTGAGGCGGTTTAACGGAATTTACCATTCGGATGTCATACCTGCGATTGGTTTTTCTCAACTTTTATTTGTCCCCCTAAAAAGCCAAAGAATAGAGAATGTAATGATAACCGTGCCATCAGTTTGATGTCCCATACTTCAAAACTCTTTCTAAAGATAATCCGCAATCGAATATACCAAAAGCTGGACATGGATATAGATGAAACACAGTTTGGATTCCGTAAAGCTTTTGGGTACACATGAAGCCCTCTTTGCATTTAACGTATTAATCCAGACATGCAGATAACGAAAAATCAGAATAATAATAACAATTAACAACAGGACTCTTGAACAAGTAGATAACTACAGATATCTAGGCACAATGATCATCTCTACCAACGACTACTGTAAAGAAATTAAAAAACGCATAGAAAAGGCACGAACAAACTTTAATAAACTGAGAAGAATGCTCTGTACAAGCGATTTGAAGCTGGATATGAGAATCAGAATAACAAGGTGTTATGTCTTTTCGATTTTGCTTTATGGAATGGAGGCCTGGACCCTGAATGCAGCAACTGTAAAGGAACTTGAGTCTTGACGGAATACGTGACAACCAACAAGGTCATGAGGAGAGTGAAGAAGAAGCTGGAGATTGTAGAAACCATCAAAACTAGAAAGCTGTAATACCTGGGACACGTTATACGGGGAGAGAGATATACCATGCTGCAGTTGATTATACAAGGTAAAATCCAAGGCAAAAGAAGTGTAGGAAGGAGAAGAATATTATGGCTGCGCAACTTGCGAGAATGGTACGTATGCACATTAACCGACTTTTCAGAGCAGCCGCCTCCAAATTTAGGCTCGCTATGATGATTGTCAACCTCCGCCGCAAAGATGGCACGTGAAGAAGAAGAAGATGTTGTAGGTGAGACAATGTTACTGCTAGAGGTATGCTGTCAGTTTTACACGAACATAATCATTGAAAGATTAATTGTTGCCTTTTAGGTCACAAAAGCCTGGAATAGGAATCTTTAGAGCTCTGGAGCTCAGACATTTTGGTTTTGTAGATAGACTCGTTATGTTCTGATGAACTAGTCTTCAAGTCACGTGATGAGCAGGAATGTAGATTATTGATATCTTATTGTACCAAGTGATATCTAGTCTTCTAAAGTAATTCCATGTGATAGTTTTGTAGCACATGCTTGATCCTGAAGTATACTTTCTGCAACTTTAGGTATGTAAATAGTTTATTGTTGTTATGACTGCCTAGGTTTAGTCTTACATTACGTCAAACATTTTCAATGGATGCATAATACTTCTTCTATAAAACTGCATACATTTCATAATATTCACACACGTTTTTAAATTGTGTTCCTCTAAACTGGTTCCTAGAGGTTATTTTATCTCAACGGATCATCGTATATTTTGACTTCTTATGCTTATCTTTGTCATTTAGGTCTCTGCATTCGAAGGATTTGGACACGCCTGCCATGGATTTTTTTACTGTAGTTCGGATTACCCCTCCATAGGTTCTGATTTATGAAAACTACTTCCAAGTTACTTCTGTTTAAGGTGCACTTTATGTATTTTTATTTATAACTAATCTACTAGCTTTTCATTATTTCCTTATATGTGTGCTTCTTCTATATAAATACTTTATTTAAACACTGCTTGCTTATATATCATTTCTAGTTGGGATCTACACCCTTTTTATTCTCCTAAGCGTTTATGGTACCAGCATTTTTCCTTTGACTTCCCCAATTAGTATCTCGTCTGCTATTTCAGTTCGTTTATTCTTTAGCTCTCCGGCACCTAAGTTTATTCCGTGTCATTCTCAATAGTCTTCCTGAGGCCCGTGTATACCTTCATTTGATAGCTTTAAAATTCCTGTATACGCTCCCGTTACGCCCTTTCAATGGCAACTGAGTTTTCTGCTTTTCTCGATTACCATAATCATGCGTGTAATTTTTTCATTATTTACAAAAATAAGGTTTCCGATTAAAAAGCTGAGAGCCAAAATAAAATTTTATTGGCGACTTTCGAATGCAAATTTTTTTCTGATAGTTACGTTTTAATATACGTTCTCTCAGATTACCTATTCAATCCCGTGAGTACATGCAAATTAATTTCGATTGAAATTCTTTTTATAAGTCTTCGTTTCGAAAGAAGTATTTTAGAATACTTTTTAACTGAGTGTCCAGGCTTAAATGTGTCAATCTAATAGTGATCAAAACAGAAAGTTTTAATGAAATATGAGTTTTAAAGCCGTTAGATGGTTATATAGGCTGATCTAAACTTTTCTTTATAGGAGAGATTTAGAATTCCTAATAGACGAGATGATAGAGTTTTAGATAGCATTTTATGGTTTCTTCACAAATTGAATGGGAATTTCACAGTGACGTAGTTAAGCATCACATGCGTTTTGTAAAAATATAGCTGTTTTCTTCAATTCTTCAATAATTTGCAGTACGGATACGGGTAAGGAGTTTTGCAATTACCAGTACCTGTTAGTGTTGCTTTAGAGAGGCGAAGCCCTTCTGCCATTTACCACTAGCTGCTCCATTCTCGAATTGCTATTCTTTAATGTGTTCGTGTCCATTGTGAGTGGTAGTATTGGTTCTGGACCAATTGGTTTTTTACGAGACGCTTTCTTGGCAAGAGTGTCTGCTCTTTCATTACCAAGGTCTCCATTGTGCCCTTTTTTCCAGGCGATGGTTACTATACTCGAAGCAATCTGCAACTAAGCAAATACGTGGATTTTGTTTGTTGGCTTTCAATTTTTCTAGGGTTGCTCAGCAAAAAGTCCATATGTCAGATTTACTCAGCGGCTTAAATTTTATTTAAAGGCGTGAGTCGAAGAATTGGCAGTTAGGTGAAGGCGCCACTAAATTTTTAACTAGAAATATATCAACGATCTTAACACATTGAAATCAGGGCAGTAAAATTTAGAAACATATTCGATATAAGAACATAGTTAAAATTGACGTTAGCTTACCAAAATAAATATCTGGAATCTAATTAAACTGTTTATTTAACAACCTTCACTTACACCCCAAAGACAATTAATTCTATCTGAAATTACTTTAAGGTTATAGTATCACCCATAAACCGGTGAGAAGATTATCTTCTTTCATGATAGTGACACACACACTAAAGGACGATCCTATGGCACTCGACGAGCGGTGTGTGTGCGAAGATGTTGATTGACACAGTTCTCGAATAGTTGTAGGTTATAATTAGGGGGAAACAGATGTCCTGGGAGTGAGTTCCACAACTCATGTCCAATTACTTCTGCTTCAACTAGATACTTTATATACATATTTTAATAGTTTTATTACTTTTATTTGAAATTAATACTCATTCATCCCTACATTAGGTTATTAATTTCTTTAATCTCCTATGTACTGGATGTTCTTCATTAATTTTTTAATCATGTTAAGTGCGGCAACGCTGCAATAGACTGTTATGTCTGGGAGCCACGCCGAGAGGGATAGAGAGACTTCCAAGAAATAATAATTTAGTTTTTTGTTAAGTTCGTTGACGACTGTACGTTAAGCAAATATATGTTGCTTTGTTTTGTTTAAGATTTGTGTCTTATTTTAGTCAGCGATAATTAAAATATTATAAAAATTACTCTGTAGTAATTTAACACTGGAACTGGTACACTCGTTTTTTTTTTATCTTATACATATTTACGTTAAGTTGCTTTCTGGATATATTTTCTCTTTCACTATATAAAGTTTATTATTAGTGTTCTTATGTTTTGAGGAGGACTTTCTCATAATCCGTTACAGAAATGCATAAAAATCCTCAAGAAAAAGTAGTAGTAGAACTAAACGAGTCTTCAGATTCTAATTCAGAATTTTCTATTCTTTTATCTAAAGTGCATAAAACTATCATGAATCAAGTAACTCCAGAAAAACATGAAGGGACTAAAAATTACCCTGGAGGCAAGTCGACAGAGAATAATTCATTAGATGATCTGTATCCTCTTTCTACATAACGTGACTGTACTAAAATCGTCTAGTGATTCCACAAAATATTCTACCGTTTCCCAGAAGATCAGACGGCCAGAATAGAAAAAGACAAGGTCAAAAATCAGAAATTATTCCCAGCACTCCATTCAAGGATAATTTAATGACATAAAAATGCAATCATTTGAGATTTAACATTTGGCTTAAAGCGGCTGGAAATTATGTGAGGATCACTTTGAAAGCAAGTGTTTTGCGGTATATACAGAAAAACCATACGATAATTAAACATAAAATTATGTATTATATGAAGTATAGATACGTAAATTTTAAAGTATAAAATATGTAATAGAATTTTGTCTTATTAGGAGTAAAAGTGATTATTTTGTGAAAAGGCTGTAAGTTTATAATAATTGCTGAATTGAATCTGAAATTAAAAATAAAATAATAAAAAACATGTCAAGAAAAACAGAGGAGGCATTCTAAATAGGCGATTGAAGATAAATATAAACAAAATCAACAGACTGTAACGGTGTACTGTCATTCGCTACATTTTGATCAACTAAAAGGTACCAAACTGATTTTTGTTTTAGTGTCTTAATTGAGGTTAGTTGCGCGTTAATATCCTGGTATCACATATCCATCCTTTAGCAACAATAATGTAAATGACTTCACGATTGCTGTAATGTGCTATATAGAATAGGTGTAATGCTTTTGTAAACGTAAAATGTGACCTGAATCAAAGGAGCCATCGATTCTACAGTCCATCGTAAAGTCGACGTATGGTCAACGGCGAGTTGTTTCGCGAAATTACACGTTCCTATAGAGGTATGATTAGCGATATTTGCGCAGATGTCGAGTCGATAATATTGGTACAGGGTTTCGATTGTATTAATTTATTTAATTAATGAACGTATAAGTATGGAATAATGTTTCTGTCGCTAAGGTAAATATCTGATTATTATCAGGATTGTATGTTTTGAGGTAGGCTTCAAATTTTATAACGAGGATTTTTGAAGGGGTCAGTGTCTCCAGTATTATGGAGTTACGTGCTTCATGTGGAATTTATGGGGATAATGCTGGCACCAATTTAATTGGGATATATGGAGTTGAACCTAAGTGGATGTTTTCCATAAATTTCCCAATACTAATTGTAAAACGGGAAGTACCTCTAAAGTCAAAACATCTATAAATCAGGGATTGGATGGTCGAAAAGTGCCCGACATGTATTAGAGTATAGTAATCAGTTGACCGTGCATTTTAGGGCGTGGGTTCTCCACCGAGACAGGATTTAGTGAGATTGTTCAATATTACCATTTGCATTCACTGTGCATTTTTGTAGTCGCCGTTTGGGTTTAGTTTTAGAACCTTAACACTGCAAAGTCAGTGAGTTATTTAGTTAGTTTATGTGCACTTAAATTGGCTAATTAGGGAGTAACATAAGTCAATATTTTTAGCAGGTACCAGTTCATAGGGTGATGTAAATATATTTTTTTTGTTTTGAATTGACTGTAAATAGTGTATTTAAATATCTTTCAGTTTGACATATCCCTAAATCCCTAACGAGATTAGCCGTAAGAGCTTTCCGCAGAGCTTATCTTAGCTTCAGAATAGATTTCGGTATCTTTTTAAGTCGCTGCGAATGGCGCCTAAATCAGATCATAATTTCTTGTGCGAATGTATGTTTTGAAGATTCAAGATTCAAGATTCTTTATTCATGCCAAATAATAAACATCATGTACATATGTCAAAATACAATAATATACCTTATATCTCTAGTCATTAAAGATAAAAGCCTTACAATCTAATAAAAATACAAAGCAGTTTAAAATTACTCATAATCACTCTTACATATAAGCACACAACTTTCAATCTTCCTCAACATTAAAGGTAAAAGAACAAACAGGAACATTCAGGTTGTACGGCGCGAGCCGAAGCAAATATGTTTATATACAATTTTTAAACTAAAACAGTACTAAACCAGAGTTTTATCCACAATTTTGCACTAAAATTAAAATCTACCTAACGCCCTTTTACACTACTGTTTGCTCAATCAAGCGGAACTAAAAAGAACCAATCCTGGAATCCCACTAGTCACGCTGGATTTACCAATACAATGGACTATACGGAATAGGCCCTCTATCTCTATTTAAACTTACATTTAATTATTTCCATACTTTCATATGCGTCTAATAATCTCCTATCAGTTATATTATGAATTAATTTTAAATTTTTTATTGTTATTCTATGATTATTATCAAAAGCATGCTCGGCCACACTTGATTTTTCTGTTCTACCATACTTTAAATGAGCTATATGTTCTCTGAATCTCGTTTGTATAGATCGTCTAGTTTGCCCAACATATTTTTGGTTACAATCCATACATCCAATTTCATATATTCCACTTCTTTCTAACATTTCAATTTTGTCCACTGGACCACCTAATAGTTTAGTTAAACTATTAAATTGTCATTATTATTAAAGTTAAAGTTAAACTTACTTAAGTTTAGTCTCCTAACCTGATGGGGAAGCCTGTTGAAAAATTTTACCGCTATAAAACCCGAACGGCTCTGACACTTCTTTAACCTACAGAAAAAAGGTCTGATATTACCTCTTTCCCTTGCTCCATAATTGTGCACTTCCCTCTGTAGAGTAAACCGTCTGCTCGTTTTTCTTGACAAACAGTAGACTCTCCAGCACAAAGGCAGCCGAAAATGTTAGGATGCCTAGACTGACAAAGGCCACCCTGCAATCGTCCCGAAACGATAAGCCCGCGATCAGCCGAACTATCCTCCTTTGGAGTCCAAAAACCCTGTTTGCACACGCCGCTCCACCCCACGCTACGATTTCATAGGTCATCACAGCGTGGAATAGGGCGTGGTGTGAAGACAGCGTGCGAGTTATAGATCGAAGTAGAGTTCGCCGTGCCAGATCAAGAGCTAGGACTACCTTGGTAAACGAACCTCTATGTGTGGCCCAAGAAATCATTGGATTATTTTTCGATGGTAGGAAAGACAAAACTCTAGTGTACGAAGATAATCGTCGAAAGCTAGTTTATGAAGAGCATATAACAATACTGAAAGAACCAGATTCTCTTTACCTAGGACATATTTCTCTTGCAGCTGGTAATGCTAGAAGATTTGCAGAGATATTCTAGCATTCCTAACGTCCAAGTCGATCGATAGAAATAATATTTTAGCTGTCGGTTGTGATGGACCTGCCGTTAATACCGGATCCAAAGGCGGTATTCTTCGGTTATTGGAAAGCAATTTTAGACGTCCACTTCAATGGCTCATATGCAGTTTGCATGCCAATGAACTGACATTGCGCCACCTTTTTCAAGATCTCGATGGAACTACAACTGGACCAAACAGCTTCAAAGGGCCGATTGGAAAAGCACTTGCTAACTATGAACTCTTGCTGATTGTTATCTTTCGCCCAATTCAATTTAAGTTACCTGAAATTTCTAAATCTATACAAGATTTAAGCACAGATCAACTATATTTATTTGAAATATGCCAATCTATTACCAATGGATGCTTTGATGAAAATCTTGCGAAAAGGAATCCAGGAAAAATTGTTCAGTCTAGATGGCTAAGAACGGCTAATAGACTATTAATATTAAATGTCTCAACTGAAACACCGTCAGAAAATTTGAAGATTATCGTTACATTTATTTTAACAGTCTATGCTCCAATGTGTTTAAAAATTAAAGTGGAGCCTTTTTGTGTTTATGGTGCAAAACATTTGTTTGAAACAATAAAACTCTCACGCTATTTCACAGTCAAGCTTAAATCTGTAATTGACCCAGTCATACAGAGAAATGCGTTTTTTGGGCATTCAGAAAATCTACTACTAGCAATGTTGGCCGATAATAGAGAGCACGTTAGAGAACTTGCACTCCGTAGAATATTAAAAATTAGAAGAACGACGTCGGGCTCTGGTTCCATATTGCGTATTTTCGAAGTACCTACTTTAAATTTGAATGCTGATGATTACATAGATTTGGTAGACTGGGAAAATATAACAGAGCCTCCACTTACAAAGAATATAACCACAGAGATTATTTGTCAGGCAATCATAGAGCCACAGATTATCCAAAATGAAATTTTAAAAAACATTAAAAACTTACCATGCCGCACTCAAGCAACTGAAAGAGGTGTCAAGTTGGTAACTGAATCGAGTTCTGCTGTATGTGGGCCAATTAGAAGAGAAAGGTTTATTAGAAATAAGCTCCAATCATGTCATTTCATGCAAAAATTCAATACCAAGAAAGAGTATCGTTCAAAATAACTTTCTATTTCTTTGTTAGTTTTGGATATTTTTGTATTAAATAAAAATCTTTGAATATTTGACTGCTTTATTTCTCCCCTACAAATAATAGTAGTCCCAATGGTGAAAATTTAATCTACAGTAGTAATGGTAATTACTAAATTTCTATTGGTTCCTTTTAATTCTGAATTTTTAATATACTGAAAAGCGTCCATCAAGTTTTTTGCATCTCATCCTCTAATTCGATTTTTTTAGAAATTTTCAGTTTCAATCGGTCTGGGGCACTTCTAAGACTAAAAATACCATGAAGTGCCCATTAAGTTTTTGGTTCGGCTCTTGAAGAAGTATTAAACTCGCACCCGGCGTGAATGAAATTTGTAAAAAAAATATTTTTTTAAATTTCGGAAGTTTAATAGGGGAGGGGCAGTTTAGAGACTCAAAATACAAAAAAGTATGCATTAAGTTTTTTATTTGTGTTCTTGAGAAGCATCGATCCCGCACCACGCGTAACCCAAATTTCGAAAATTTTTTTTTTCAAAATTTCTAAATTTCAATAGGGCTGGGGCAGTTGAAAGAATCAAAATACCGAAAAGTGTATAATAAGTTTTTGATTAGTATCCTAACGGAGCATCGATTCCACATCCCGCTGAGTTGAAATTCCAAATAAAAAAAATGCGCTCCACCCTAATGTACAGCCTTTGAAAATAAAGGCCTTTACATTTTCGATGTTTGTGTTCATTGAATAGTGATGTTGGAAGTTTGCTCCAGGCTAATTGGAGTTTTGCCCCACTAGTGGGCAAAACTCCGATTTTACACTACTTTACTTTTTTAGAGTTTTTGTTTCTTTTGTTAATGCATTTCGCGAAATATATTTTTATTTTTTATAAATAAGTATGGACGTGGTTATCATGTGATTCAAGCTTAAGTGAGTCGTTTTCCCCCCTGCACCCTACCTTATATCCATATTTATTCACAGTATTATACTCCTCCTCGGATATCCAACAATTTTCGAAAAAATTGGAAAAAATTTAAAAAAACGTAAACTGTTCGGAAAGTTAATGACAGTATTATAAAACGAAATAAGAAAAAAAATAATAAAAACAAGTTAGAGAAATGCAGTTTTGGCCGAAAAAAGGCGAAGGAGTTCAGCTACGAGGTCGGGGATGGCAAATATTGTAAGAAAAAAAATGCTTTATGAAAAAAAAAATTTGGAAAAATGGGAGAGAATTAAAAAAAATGTAAAAAAATGTTCGGAAAGTTAATAAAAGCATTATAAATCGAAATAAGAAAAAAAATAGTAAACAAAACAAAAGCAAAAGATGGTTTGGAAAGTTAATAAAAGTATTATAAAGTCAAAAAATAGTTCCTTAGTTCCTATTCCTATATCGATAATATAAAAAACTAATTTAATTTATTTATTTATCACCTATTTATAAATACGGGACTGCTCATACAAATAATATTTTCTTAATAGCAGTTTATCTGACTCAGTTAGTTCAGTTACACTTGCTGACTTTGCATAGCAAATTATTCGATCTATCTAAACTCGCTGGCTTACTTCAACAGGCTGACTTTGTTTATAGAAATAAAGAATCTTTGCATCTCTCCATATCATATGAATATAATAATTATTTCAATAACTCCTTCTAGATTTACGTTTTTTTAAAAAAAATGATATTCAAATTATAGTCTGATCTGATTGTTTTACTTGACGTAAATTAAGTCACGAAGGTTTTATTTGATAAAAGAGAACTGTAAAATACATTACTCAAGATGTAGCTGTTCCTCTGTGTTTGACTTTGTGGATGATAGATGGCGTAGTGCAGCATGTGTCTGAATCGTCAGCAGACCGAGCCCATTTACTTGATTTGATTGAATAATGATGTTGGAAGTTTGCCCCAGGCTAATTGGAATTTTGCCCCATTAGTGGGCAAATCTCCGATTTTACACTACTTTACTTTTTTAGAGTTTTTGTTCCTTTTGTTAATGCATTCCGCGAAATACATTTTTATCTTTATAAATAAGTGTGGGCGTGGTTATCATGTGTATTCAAGCTTAAGTGCGTCGTTTCCCCCCTGAATCTACCTTATATCCATAGATAATTACGTTATTTATTCACAGTATTATACTCCTACCCCCTTCCCCTCACCTCCCCGGATATCCAACAATTTTCGAAAAAATTGGAAAAAATTAAAAAAAACGTAAACTGTTCGGAAAACTAATAACAGTATTATAAAACGAAATAAGAAAAAAAAAAATAAAAGAAAGAAAGTTAGAGAAACGCAGTTTTCGGCGAAAAAAAGGCGAAGGAGGTCGGGGATGGCAAATATGGGAATAAAAAAATGGTTTATGAAAAAATAAATTGGAAAAAATGGGAGAAAATTAAAAAAAACGTAAAAAAATGTGCGGAAAGTAAATAAAACGAAATAAGAAAAAAAATAATAAAGAAAACAAAAACAAAAGATGGTTTGGAAGGTTAATAAAAGTATTATAAAACCAAATCAGAAAAAAAAATAATAAAAAAAGCGAAAATTGTTTTAATTGTATTAAAAAAAGATTATAAAGTGACACAAACAAAAAAAATATAAAAAAAAAATTAGACGCCGTTTGTGTCGAAAAAAAGTTGAAAGAAAACTAAATAAATTAAAAAAAATTGTCGAAACCGGGGGCACAAAAATCTTTAAAAAATAAGAACTCAATTCCTTATATATCTTTCAGAAGTTTCACTTCAGTTGTGTGCTTAAAAAGGTGAAGCGCATAATTTTTTTTTTGACTAGATCAGTTCAAAACCGTGTGTCAATCAATATAATGTGAATTGTATGTGTACGAAATATCTTGAAAGGTATCGATATAATATATTTTTAAGCCTATTTTATAAGTATTATAAATGTCTACAAAAATTTATTAACTCAATTTTTTGTAAGCTGGTAAGCTTTACCATGAGGCTAAAATGCGTGGCTGCTATAGGAAATATTTGAATTAAATTACCCGTATCAAAAACGCCAAAAGCAATAACATGTAAAGAAAATTTTAAAAAACTAATAAAATCGGGCTTATTCTAGCAACAAATGTCGTTTTTATACGCCTTCATACTTTCCGCCTTATTTGCTTTTTGGATTCCGCAACCAAATAATCTACTCAGTAAAGTACAGGCATATCCTAGGTTCCACAAAAAACGGACTTGTATTTGACGAACGATCAAATGTTTTCACAGTTCATGGAACGTTTTAAAATCATCTGTAATTCCGTTTTCATCTTGAAAAACTGAGTAAACCAATATATAATAATAACTTTATTTTAAATATGTACCAAAAAAATCTTGTTTTGTGTAGTACAGCAACACAATAACCGTTTCCCGCCCTTTTTGTAATACGTTAGATTATAGTATTTAAACATGAACCTTAACGATTTCTTAATATTTTTCGGTATATTTTGTATTTACGCTTATTTTTCGAATTTGACTTTTACACTAAACCTTCATAATTAACACACTTTTGTAACTGCAATAAAATGAGAAATATATTTAATAAGAACCCCGCTTCGATTTCAAATTTTAAGCTCTATGTGACGTCATGCGCAAGGCGGATGGATTTAGAGCGGCGATCTATCATATGTCATTCTGTTGTGTTATGCGCCCAGAATTTTTTGGGACAAAGCCATAAAAATCCTGGACGAGGGATGGCGCGACAACATAAATACTTAATTTTTTAAGTTTAAGTATTATTTTCTATTTTTTTTTGTTATCTTTGCAGCTGTACAGCTGTATATATCAGTCGCCACTGGTTAGCTGTAGTTTTAAGGAAGAAAAACGACACTACCCTTATATAACAGATATTTATTGCTAACGCATTTAAACTATATAATTCGAAATTATTTGCAGCATATCTCACCACAACAAAATAAACGTTGCATAGTTATCTCTCCAGCATCACAAGCATCATATTTAAACAGAAAGTGATGTAATATCAGTCTGAAATTCTAGACTCTAGAGAAACTTAATTAACCCAGAAACTACAGGCTTCCTGTCTGGAAAATCAGCTCTTTTGTGTCACTGTGGATGAAATTCCGTAATATGGCTTCTGAAAACGTAGCCGCAATTTGTCTTTTTTGGGAAAGTTTAATCCTCGTCCATTTGCGTTTTCAAACCCGATTGAGTTTGGTGAGAAGTTCCGCTGCTAAGTTATAATTGCAGCATGCCACATAAGGTGTGAAATGTAGATTTTCAATTATCAATTTGCATTTTCTTTCACGTTACGTTTAGTGAACGAAGTGCAGACAGTAGCCAACAATTGATATAATTTGCATATTTACGTATTTTCAAATTTATAATTTAATACACATACAATTTCCAACACATCACGGTGAATTTTAGGTATTTAATGTTTTTGATCCAGTTTATCAAGTTTTCAGGAATAAAAGCAGCTCATTACAATATGTCACGTTGTGGTGGCTGCGGTAAATTATTAGTTTACCTTGCACCTCTCCGTTTTTTGCTTAAAGTACCACATCGGCCAAATTACTGCTTCTTGTCTACGTGAACTATCAGAAGAGATGCTATTGAGAGGCCAAGACTGTCTTCCTTGGAGACATTTTCAATCGATTCTTTACAGCCAGGGCATATTCAAGAACTTCTATGACGAAATTACTTTGAGCAATAAGAAAGTAAAGTTTGGTGCAGGGTTACAATTTTTTTCTTTTTTTTTTTCGGGCTTAAAAATACTCATAAACCTTAACATTTTATTTTCGGGAAACTGAGGCTGGTAAATTTTCAATTTCAATCCAACAATTTTGGATCTCACTTAATATTTTTCAAACCGAGTTCCCCGACTTTAGATATGTTTACGGATGCAATAACTAGTATGCAACGTTTTGAAATTCACTCCCTACATATTCCCAGTCCTGCTTCCCAGTATCCTCTTCAAATTAAGACCATCAGAAAGCAAATATTTCCTAGCAGTGATAAAAAATATCCATTTCCAAACCATCATCGTAAAATGCTTCCTTTTACTTAAACCGCGACGTTTTCAACGATTAACAATTTATAGGATTTGCCAGGGTGACAGTTGCACCCACCAGGGCATTTACATCCACATTCCAGGGATTACAATTTCTCTTTTTAATTCCTTTCGAGGATGAAGTTCGGCGGAAATTGCGGGGAGTTAATTGAAGTGAATCCTTTATACATGGATCCGCGACCGCCATTAAAAAAAGTTTAGAATTTGAAAAAGCGGGTTTAAGAGATTATCCTAAGAGTTGTTTTTGTGCTTGTTATTTTAATCGTTTATCATTCAGGAGAGGTTTGAATCATGAGATATATCATGTGGCAGTATAATTGGCATTAACATTGTTATTTCTGTTTTTATAATTAATGGTGCCACCACTATTACCAAGTCATTGCTATCTACTTTTTAAATTGTTATTAGGCAGTTCCAGTTTTATTACAACAGTATTTACGATCACATATGCAGCTGACAGGGTAATTGCTATTGTTACGTTACGTTGTCTATTGCGAGAAGACTTAACTAATATATGTCTCGTTTGTCAAATAGTATAGGTCTTTAGATTGACGGCGTACTTTAAATTGTTTATAGGATAGCTTGCGCCATTTTGTATAATAAAGTTTTACTCTCACGACCTCTATGACGTGACGCCATGCCTTGGATGTTGTGTAGATTATGTAGCTCAGATTCGGGATCGATCTACGTCAGGTAAGAAAAGATGATAAAGAAAGCACTTCATTTAAACGCAATGAGGTATACTTTTGAATTGTTTATAGGTCTTTGGTCACTGTTTTTTAATATAGCTTTTGTAAAAGTTGTGTTGTGTTTTAGTTAGGGTTAGTTTTGACTTAATTCCTCTCAGAGTTTACACTGATCTACTTGACAGATCCTACTTTGAAATTATTTTTCTTAGAACTTTGACACGTTTATCGTAGATTCGACTTTACTACATTAGGTGGAAAAATTCAGTACACGCACATATGTGCTGCGAAACTCGGGTTTAGGAAGCAAATAAGGTTAGGGGTTAGGGCCCTCCGCACAAGTGTGCTTGCAAGAGACCGGTTTGGGTGATAAACAAAGTCTATCGAACTCGAGGTTCGCTTGAATATTTATATGATAAAATGTTCTGGTTGTTGCACGTTTAATCTTTATAATCGCTTGCGTGGACCACTTGCATTGTTTATAATTTGCCTTGAATATTTAAAAAATATTTTCAACGTTTATGTTTAAACATAGAACAGGATGATATTCACATAACAATGTATGCGTTTTGGGAATTCACACACTCCCTCTCCCACTTAGCGTTGGTTCCCAACGTTTGCCAACACCCTTGTTTTTTAAACAGAACTACCTGAATTCGAGAAGACATATCGCATCTCACATTATCTTACTATGACTGTACAATACATAATATCATCAGTGATGTTTTTTACTTTCTGGATCCATTTTGATCCTTTGTAACGTCCTTTTTCTGGCCTCCACTGCAGTCTACATCTTAATATGGTTGCAACCCGTTTTCCTTATTAAAGCAAAGGTAAGCAAGTAAAGATTTTAATTTAAAAAAAAGCGCGCCACCAGTTCTTACCAACTAAACTAGAAAAGCTCCGCTGGTGTTGTACGGGGTTGT
The DNA here is from genome assembly GCA_016904865.1 of Pissodes strobi. Classification (NCBI taxonomy): domain Eukaryota; kingdom Metazoa; phylum Arthropoda; class Insecta; order Coleoptera; family Curculionidae; genus Pissodes; species Pissodes strobi. The sequence goes on along the minus strand of MU186582.1, from coordinate 46,098 downwards.
TAGGTATGCTTATCAAACAAAGAAACTCAATCTTAACTTGACAAGAAAACACAATCTAAATTTACGGATCAATCTATTGGCTGCAAGTTTTTTTTTCAACAGCAACAATCTTACAGTGAAATTTTTGCAATTTAAAGGCGGCAAGAATTTTATTTAGGAGAATATTTTAGAAAAAGTTTCTAAAATTGTTGAATCCAGCAGGCGAAGGAATGTCAAAAGACTATTGAGTAATTAATAATAATGGTACAATATGATGATTGTACTGAGACCAATTCTGTTGTTAACTCGGTACTGTATGCCTTACTCCTAAACGCTCTAAACACTACAATCCGAAGTGATCACTTTGGTTTACATATATGTTTGCATATACGTATGCGTGCGCTAGTAGCTGCACCAATTATAAATGTAGCGATAATAATATCAATTAATAAAAGGCCACATTAATTATATCAATCAACCAGATAAACAAATGAATAAATGAAATCAATCTAACTTAAAGCTTGGCCGACTAGATTTTTATTTAAATATTAAAAAAAGATTATCAATTGACCAGAAAAATAAATGAATGAATAAACTTAAGCTATCTTAAAGCTTGGCCAACAGGACTAAATTTATATTTAAATATTAAAAACGATTATTAATCGGCAGGAAAAATATCAATCGAATATATATCAATAGTAATTATTAAATCAAACGTCAAGAAAAATAAAGAGATTACATTAGAACCTAGTCAACGATACCCCATTAGATCCGGTTCGTCATGCTCAGTAGCGGAGGTAAGAAGTACCTCTGGTGGAGGCGCCGGGCACCTGTAGCAAAACGCAGGTACTGCAATGGCACTCGATAGCCCCGATGGTAAAACTGGCAGTGGGGTAACTCTGTGGTAAATCTGCAGTGGGATAGCCCGGTGATAAAACTTGCAATGGGACTAGCCCGGTGATAAAACTTGCGGTGGGATAGCCCGGTGATAAAACTCTGTAATAACCCAATACTAATTAAGCGAAGCTACTTACTTCAATGAAAAAAACTATAGCCCCCCTTGCATAAACATATTTTCTTTATAAAACTAATCCCCCAGAAATTATCAATGGATTTTCAATGACCATCAGCAAATAAAAGAAATACAAAAGGTACAAACAAGTTGGATTTAAAAAATAAATAGGTATGAATCACCCCTAAATAATATAAGCTTCCCCATATGATCAAAACTAAAATAACGTTAAAATAAAAATTCAGATATGATAAATGATGGTAAAATATCTCATGGAATGCAGTGCAAATGGTGGTCAATGTTAAAAAAAGGTTAACACAGATAAGGCAATTAAATCGTTAAATTAGACAAAAGAAACTTTAGCAATAGTGCCTGGAGAATCAACGGCCTCGATCTTGTAAGATGAGTTCTGAAAGCCTCTAGAAATAATGGAAAATAGCCGTTAGCGTCATGGCGTCCATGTGTTTCAAAAGCAATAAAAAAATAATTCCAGAAAAAGCTTACCTAGTGCAGTACATATATCCCAATAACTTGGCAGTGTTGAGCACTGATTAGGGACTCACTCCCAGATCCCCTAGAAGGGAAGTAGTAACACAATACAGAAAGTTGAGTCCACTATGACTGCACTAAAGCAAAATGCTTCCTCTCACACCGATGAGTATTTCTAGAAGAACCCTCTATCAGTTTCGGTCAATTTGCCTTCCACGAAATTAGAGAAACAAACATCGAATCTAACGATTCGATACGAGGAATAATTCTAAGAAAATAAACGACTTAGTTATCGTTTATTTTGGTTGTAAAATTACGGCGAAAGCGACAATTAATGAGCTAAAATTAAACTTTTCAAGAAATACTAGGAAATATTCCTAAACGAAATATTTATTATTTCAAATCGAAAGCAACAATTATAGGAAGATAGCCCATTCCTACTACTCGGAACTACCAACCGAATATTACAAAAATTGCAGCCTTCCGCGTGTAAAGATAAATAGATATGAGATTCCCAAGCAAATCGGAGGTACCAATAAGTTATTAGCAGTTATCAGTCGGTAACTTGATTTAAAGAAAATCGGGGGTCCCAAAAAGTTATGAAATATTTAAACCGAAAGTAGAATTAGAATTTGACGGATGCAATGAGGCTTTGCAGTAGGCTTTATTAACCCAATTCTTAAATATAAATTAAGCAAAGTTATACAAATAACATAATATACTATTTTAGTGGTTTGAGCAATCCTAAGCGATCTGTGGCTCGCTTATCAACTAAAATATATATAGTCACAAAGTGCCTAAGGGCAACATAACAGAAAGGTATGATCAAAACAGCTACTCAAGGGCACAACAGTGGTATTAAAGCTAATACAAATATATCATTAACCTATATGTAGAATAAAATTAATTTACAATCATAAATGCGGCAACCTTAAGCTTATTGACAACAAATCGAATCAATAAATTTAAAATTAATTAACCGAAGAGGTCAATGCAGCATATAAAATAACCTTTAAAATATTTTACACTGTCCAAATCAGATTGTTATAACGCCTTTAATCTGTTTAAGAGTATTATAAATAAACGCCTGCTGGAGAGGCTAGTAGGCACTTCCACTGGTGCTTGGTACATCCAAGCAGCAAAAAGAAATTTTCTCTACAAATTACCATAATAATATTACAACTCTCTAGATTGCGAATAAAAGAATAGTTTGCAGAGCTTATTTATTTAAATACTCTACAATATTCAAACGATGGTTCTGTCCTTATACCATAAAAAATAGTTCCTTAACACCTATTCCTATATCGATAATATAATAGTTTATTTAATTTATCTGTTTATCATTTATTTATAAATAAGGGGCTGCCTATACAAATAATAATTTCTTAATAGCAGTTTTTCTGACTCTGTTACACTTGCTGACTTTGTTTAAAGAAATAAAATATATTTGCATCTCTCCATATCTCTTAAGAATCTTATTATTTTTTTATTGTTTTGCAATACCATCTAGTTTTACTGATAGTTTTTTACATGATTTAATAATTATTTCTATCACTCCTTCTAGATTTACGTTTTTTTTTTTTTAGTAAAATGATATTCAAATTATATTCTGATTTATTGACCTGACGTAAATTAAGTCACGAAGGTTTTATTTGATAAAAGAAAACTGTAAAATACGTTACTTAAGATGTAACTGTTCTTTTGTGTTTGACTTTGTGGATGATAGATGGCGTAGTGCAGCACGTGTCCGAATCGCCAGCAAACTGAGCTTGTTTACACACACAGGGTGCACGTGTCCAGGTGAAAAAATAATACCGAAGTTTTAAAGCAATGCTAAGTAATGTTATCATAAATTTAGTTTTGGCTGATATTTCTTCGCTCATATTTGTATCTTTTTTTGTATAGTTGTTAATACCCGTTCCTATAGAAAAAGCAAAGTCGTCTTCCGATATCCTGATTATCAATAAAACACATTGCTTCGAAACCCCACTCCATCAATCAACAACTGCGTCGTTTTCTCCTTTTTTGGATCACCACATTATTAGTACGATAGGTAAGTTGTGATAGGATATAATGCCCTAACTACACAACCTTCTACTTTCGTATTGCACGAAAGTTTATTTGGCAATTTTAAATATTACGTGAGATACCAACGTACTCCACTAACCATATCAACTCACCTTTATTGTGGTTTTGGAGATTCCACCTCCTGGCTTCTGACAATATAGGGTAAACGGTATAGTTATTGGCCACCTAAGGGCAACGTAAATCAATTTTTTTTATTTTCCGTTCTCTTTCTTACCTAAGCTCCTAAACAGCAGTATTTTGGCTTTATAGTTAAAAAAACACATTCAGATGATAACTCTTAGGTTTTATTTTTAACAACTAAAGGTACAGGGTGTCCCAAATTCGAGCCTCATCATTGGGATCTAGGAAACTAGAAGAGATACGAGGTCGGTTAGATGGAGGCAAAGTTGCGGAATTTTATGCTGATCAAAATGCCGCCTTAAAAGTTAAAAAATTCCGAATACTTCCGAAGATATTTAGAAAAAACCAAATATTCGCGATTTCATTTTTATTCTTTATGGCTCTATTTGAATAGACATAACAAAATAAATTTCACATTCTCATTGCTACTTTTTCTGTTCTAGAAGATGGTGTTATCAGATTTTCACACCGACGTTTCGTTTTTGAGCTGCCATAATCAACTTTGTTTTTTTAAATACGGCCCTGGATTTTTTTATTACGGACTTTAAGAGCTTCTAATGTCCCAAAACCAATGATGTATCACGCTTATTCGAACAAATCATTTTAATGATTTCCTGGTAAAATCTCACCAAAAATATGTTTTCTGTCTCTCTCTAACACATGAGGTCTTATGGAAAATACTATTAATATCAATTTTTCGAATAAGTGCGATACATCATTGGTTTTGGAACTTTAGATTCTCTTAAAATCCGTAATAAAAAATCCAGGGCCGTATTTAAAAAAACAAAGTTGATGATGGCAGCTCAAAGACGAAACGTCGGTTTAAAAATCTGATGACACCATCTTGTAGAACAGAAAAAGTAGCAACGAGAATGTGAAATTTATTTTGTTATATCTATTCAAATAGAGTCATAAAAAAATTAAAATGAAATCGCGAATATTCGGTTTTTTCCAAAAATTTTCGTAAGTATGCGGAATTTTAAAACTTTTAAGATGGCATTTTGATCAGCTTCAAATTGCGCAACTTTGCCTCCATTTAACCGACCTCGTATCTCTTCTAGTTTCCGAGAACCCAATGATGAGGCTCGAATTTGGGACACCCTGTACAAACAGAAAAATATCGACGTAAAGTAGAATTTAATTGAATATGTAGTAATTGGCCCGTAAGCGACAGTTATTGGTATATTAGGTTACAGTAATTGGCCATTCGCATTTTTACAAGAGTAGCAAACGAAACCACCGTCATTTTCTCCTTCACTCGGTTTTTCTACACAACTAAAGTGGTAGCACCTCAAACAAAATTGACATCTGACGCCAATTATTGACTGGCAAATGTTTCAGATACATGTGTAACACAAGCCATTGTACATTTTATTTTTTATATAGTAACTGTTGTTTTGTGACACTGTAACATCTGAAATTATGAGGACTTTGGCTTTATCTGAAATGCTTTGGTCTTTTGAAAATAGCATACTGCAACTGGATTTATCTTTGGCATAGGCGAAATTGATGACATATCATGTTTATCTTTGGTAGATTCAATATCTAAGGATTTAGATGTAGAGATAAGACTCGTCGACGTCCTCGTGATGCTATTTTTCATGTTAATTGCATAAGATTCAGTTTTATTTAGAAGACACTCATTGTGCAGATTCAAAGTACCTAAGCAATTTTTATCCGACCTATTATTATTGCTCATCTTTGGAATTTTTAAGTAGTACTTGTTATTTGCGTAGTCTCACAGCTCAACAGTGTTTTATTAGTTCTTTACAATGCACTATCAGACGATAAAGCTATAGTATCATCCCGATTGGTAGTACTCGCCATGAACATTATGTTGGACTCACGAAGAGTGTTACTTTCTTTATTTTGAAATGTGCGTGATGGTTCGTTTTCGTCTTCTATATCGGTGTTGACACTGGATTCACTGGTACAATCACTTAGTATTTCTGTTTCATCTTTTTCTTTTAAGCTGTGCTTTTCTATGGTGTCTTCTGTAGAACTGTTAATAGCTGTGGAATTTTTGGTTATTAGGTTTTAGTTTGGTGCTGGCTGTTACGCTGCTCTTAACTTTTCTGGAAGCTTTTCTTGTGCCTTTTTCCTGAAGGTATTTTTGTTTCTATTCCATACTTTTTTGTTTTCGTTCTTCTTTTAATTCCGTTTATTTTCACAATTTTAGCTTTTTCAGCGTTTTGCCTGTCAGATGAGGTGAGGACAAATAATAATTTCTCGGTTTGTTTCTTGCCTTTCCTTTCTGGCGTTTTGGCATAAAAAAAACTTGCAGATTGACACATTTGCTTCCTCTGGTGACTTAGCTTCATTTTTACTTTTCTCATCTATGATATTATCTGCAACTAAGTTTCACTCAAGGTTGTTTATATCATTGGTTACCTCAAGAGACTAACCGATATTTGGTTGGAATGACTTTACATCCATATGCACAGAATTAGGATTATCATCTGCGACTAAGTCTAGCTCTTCAACCTCATTCAAACCATTGCTAATGTTAATAGACTCGTCGACATCTGTTGCGAAAGACTCCACGACATCAATTTGCACTGGAGCAGCGTTCAAAGATGAGGCCAGATGAGTTAGTGCAACGTTATCTTCGGTTATTACAGGAATAGCTAAAGGCCGGCTATCGGTTTTATCAATGAATTTACTCAGAATCGAATTAAATAAATTATATAAAAGCCTTGAATCTCCATTCAATTTTTCTGCGTCCTCTAATTCTTGAAATGAAGCAACTCGTTCTTCACTTACAATATCAACAAATTCAGAGTATGATAATGTAGCAACGGATTGGTTTTTAATTTTTTGTTTGAGATAATTATTGCGGTTTGCTTTTCCTAAACACTTTGTTTAGTCAATTGCTGGAGCATCCCATGGATATAAACCAGAAGCTTTAAATCCCATGGATATAAACCACAAGTTTTAAAAACCATTTTTAATACTCTCTGGTTTTGAACTGATAGCTCTACTCAATAATGGCGCAAAACTTTCCTTGGTAATAACCGAATTAGGATTTTACCCTTCTGAACTGCAAGACTGTTTTACTCCAACTGTATTTTAGTGGCTTAAATGCAGCTACATCAGCTGGCCGTATTATTCGGGTGGCATTGGGGTACAAAGCCACTAGGATAATTTTTAGCTTTAAGCATAGTTTACTGGTTGAAGAGTGAGATGGGTTTTATGTCCATCTACAAATAAAATGATGGGGAAGTTGACTTCTGTTTTGACAAGGTATTTGTAGAGAACATTCCGAACATATCCAAAAAAGCACTCGCTTTTCATCCAACTGGTTTCACTACATCCCACGCCGCATTCTCTAGGAACAGATTTCACGATATCGGAAGGCAATCTTTTGTAGGGGTAAATTACCATCGGGGGTGTTATGTGTCCAGACGCTGAGAATGTAGACATTACTGTAAGGTTAGCTTTTGGATTGCGATCATTTGGTAAAATTTCTGCTGCCCTTAACTGCTTAGACTTTTTTACTTTTGGGACACAGTAGAAAAGAAGTTTCATCTCCGTTGAAAATACTTCTTGGATCGTTTAAAATCTCTTTGAAGCCTTTGCGATCCAAATACATCTCGATCCCAGAGAACCAGTTAAGAATGTCCTTCTCAGCTATGTCTGCACTTGTTAAAGTGACTGTTTCAGGAGCCCTTACTCTTATTTCTGGATTACGCCGCAGAAAAGTATTGTACCAACCTCTTCCGGGTCTGTTATCTACAAATGGATTTTCACGAGGTTGTGCATCTAAAAAAACCCTTACTGATTCATGAGTGAAAATCCTTTTTTCTGACTTGCGAATATCCAATCTTTTAAACGGCTTTCTTCTTCGCTAGTAAGAACGGACCTTGGTCCGTGAGAAGTTTTCTCTTGAAATTTGTCGCTGGCTCTAAATTAAAGAGTGGCTCTTGGTACCTTAAAGAGCTCTGCTGCTTTTTTTTGACTCATACCGTTTTCGATAGCTTTCAACGCATTGTCAATATGCAATTATGTGTATTTCTTGTTACAAAGCTTGTTCTTCATAACATTAAGCATTTTTATACAGCACCTGAAATGCAAAAATTTACTTGGAGAGAGTCTGGCAAAAACGCTACCAAAGGAAAGAATAGAAAACCGGCACCAATATCCGTATTTTGGGTTAAATGCAACAGTTTTTATTTTTAATTATTGATCACTTGATCAGGGTTACTCGTATGACAGATCTTGATTATTTAGTGTAATTTGTTGCTACGGGTTAAACGATTTTGGTACATAATATTAGGTTTTTATCAACTAAAAACAAAACGTCAGAAATTATTTTTTGAGACCCACACACATCCAGCGCTCGTTTGCAAATCTTGGAAGAAATTTGTATACTGTTTTTCCCATTGATCAAATTACCTAGGTATAACTATTGCAACTTTTAAGTGTTTTTTGCAGGTCGGTTTTATTTTTGTAAAAATCCGATTCTATTTATGCACCACTACACTTATCAGCCAATTAAAAACGTATTATTAGCCACTGGCCAATTACTATATCCATGAAATCCACTAATATATTAGTGATTGGCCGAGGTGGCCACTAACTTAATTTGTAATAAGTCGTGGTTACGTACGTAAAAATACCGCCAAAAAGTATAACCTTCAAGCTAGCAATATGTAAACAAAACGATATAGAATTTCGGAAAATCACAGGCCATTTTAAATCAATAAAATATTAAATCAAAATAACTTACTTTTATGAATGCTTTGGATATAAAATCGGTAGTTTTTAGGTCACAAAAGAACACAGCGCTTATTCAACCTCACCTGTTACAACAAGAAGAAAGACTAATAGATAAGATACCTTAACTGCAGTGCTACCAATTGTATTTTCTATAATGCTCACAAAATATAATCCTGATTACTCACAAATTACTCACAATCCCTTAAATGCCCGATTACTTGAAATTACTGACACTTTCAATACTAAAATGCCTATTTTTTAAGATAAAGGTGTATAATACTCCGCTTCGTTTATTTGTTCTGGTGAACTGAGTGACGAAGTGACCCACGTGCCTAATGTCAACATTAATGTATGACGTCATAACTAGTAACGCTTTTGCTTTCAGGCAAAAAATATTAATATTAAAATATAAACCCGTCCAATTTACGCCCGAAATTACGATGCGGTGCTAGCTATAGGCGCCACCTTTTCGCTATAACAGATCAGAAGTCTGACAATTGAGCTGATCTGAGAGAGAAAACCGGCCTTTAGGGAGTTCATAAAGATAAGGTATAAAACTTGGTAGATCCCCGGAAAAAATTCCGAAATTCCGTACAGTCTCGTATAAAGGCACTGTAAAATTCGCGTTTTAAGATCCTTTACAGGCGTAGCCGACTATATCAAAATCGGCCTCTCCTATTGGTCGATCCGCATGGCCCTCCGCTCGCTTCGCTCGCTACGGGGGCTCAAGAGAAGGAAACTAACCAGGTGCTAACCCAAGGCATACCCAAAATCAAGAAAAAAGGCCTTTTAGAAACATAATCTTTAAAAAAATATAAAAAAAAACATCGGGGTTCGAAGCCGTGTTTCCCAGGTGAGACCCTACGATCTAAACCTCTACACCACGAGAGCTCTTGCGAGAAACTGATTGCATCACGAAGACATACTGTAATATGAAATGGATCGACCAATAGGAGAGGCCAATTTTGATATAGTCGGCTACGCCTGTAAAGGATCTTTACACGCGTAAAATTCCGCGACCATTTGCGCCCTCTATTATTACAAGCGCCAACATCCAAAGCTGCCCGGCAGGATCCTCTACTTGCCAACAACAACACTAACAACCGAAAATAATTATTAACTAAGAATGACGTGAGGCGAAATACTTTTTCATATTTTCCATCTGACGAAGTAAAAATATTGAAAAAAATACTAGCCGATTACTCACATTTTACTCACAAAATGGCATTACTCACAATTTCGCTCATACGATTTGAAATTACTCACAAATGTGAGTAATTACTCACAAATTGGCAGCACTGCTTAACTGTGCCTTAGGTGAGCCATTGTTGCCGGAGTGACTTTCAAAACCAAAGAACACGGTATCATGTATGTAACGTTTAAAATTAATTAAAATATAGAAGGTGGCCAATAGCTAGTGAGTGGCCAACGACTGTGTTCTTTACCCTATTCTTATCTTGATCTCTTTGTTTCCAATAGAGATGAGGTGGCCAGTTGGTAGCTATATGTTAGGACTTAAAATACGTATTTTAATCATACATTTTTCCAATTTAAAATGCTTGAAGGTATGTCTAGAGAGTTAAGGGCTGAGTTGATTCGCTCCAGTGCTCACAGATTGAACTAGGTTAGTAGTTATTTATACAATATAAAATTTATTGGTTGCAACGTTTGTATATTCCAATAAATATGCAATAGTAGGAGGTGGTTTTTAGGTAACAGGCGGAACCAAACCCACTATCAGTACCAAAAAATGCCCGAACTCAATTGGTAAACTGAGTCTACCTCCCTCGCGGGGGATTGTATAAAGTAACCATTCGAGGCTTTTACGGCATTGGTACCTGTTGACATTTTGAGCAATTATAGAATATATACAAGGTCTATATATCTTAGAATATACACAGAGTGTATATAGCGCTCTAGCTTTCTATAAACCTCATTTTGAGACTTATGTTCTAGAATCCCCAGAGACTACGTTTTTTTTGTCCGTTCGTATCGTCGCGGTTGGTAAAGTCTTATTACATTCGCCAAAAACCGATGTGTGTGATGTAAAACCGTCATGTCGCATCGGGGAAAAATAAATAGTTATTCTTATATTTATTTTATAAATATTTGTTTTTAATTTCAGTTGGAATCGCAGATTGGTGCGAGGCTGATAATTATTAAACGACGTGAGGTCTCCTACATCTGCTGCAGCCACTCAAGAAACTAGTATTCCAGATGAAAGTAATTTATCTTCCATTCCCTCGCCTACCTTTTTATCGATAAGCCGAGAAAGTTCAATGGCAATAGAGAGAAAACAAATACGAAACTTAAAATGCAACTCAACAAATCTAGCAGATGAAGTGCTGGAAACTGTATCCAGGCAACTCAATGTTGCTGAGAATGCGATATAAGTGGCAAAAATATTGTCAATAAACTGAGATCGTTGCCCCCTGAAACGGCAATTGCAACTGAGAAGCTTTTAAGTGTCATTTTATTTGAAGCTCAAATGGGCAATGTAGCGGGGCTATTTTACAAGATACCCATTCTCAGACCCAAAATACCGAGTTTTTGCAATCTCAGCATTTCGATTCCCGTTATCAGGGTCAAAATACTCAGTTTTCATGATCGCAGCATTTCGATTCTATAAAACAATAATTTTGTCAGCATTTGGCATGGATTTACAGAATTTGTAGTGCTAGTTTTTGATTTGGTAGAGGAAAGGATATAATTATGGGCTAGGCTTGGAAAATGGCCTACGGTGGTATTTCCTATACGCCTGGAATTTAACGTGGCAATCATATGTGCTTTAATATGTGCAACCGCCAACTGATTACAGGATTCATCTTCTCGCAAACATAGATTTGTTCAGTGTGATTTAGTATTTTTTAGTGATTGTTATTTATCTTTGTAATTAAGTTGCTTTTAGGATCAAAATCGATTTTTAACGGCCACGCTGGAACATAAGGTTCGTATTCTTAGATTTATATAGATTAAATATTTGTGAAGTTATAAACTTTTTTGAGCTTATTTTCAATATGGGCTACCTTTACGTTTGTAATATGGGCTAGCTCATATGTGTGTCAATATAACCCATATTTGTATCGTATCAATATTTTATGATGTGTGTTGTTTTAGAGTGCCATGCAACAAACTTATGGTAACTTCCGATTTAAGGGTCAAGAAAAAATGAAAGACGTGGTGGTACAGATAATAATATGAAAAGGTCCGTTGAAGCAGTAAGAGGAAAAAGTATGGGTTCTCTAACGAAAGCTAAAACTTTTGACGTTCCAAGTACAACAATATAGAGATTAGCCAAAGTTGACCATCTTATCGTGGAGCAGATTGTTCAAATTACAGTTTTAAAGCCTGAATTCGAAGAAACATTAATTCGCTATATCCCTGAAGTGGAAGCCAAGTTTTGTGGCTTAATCCGCAAAGATATTAATCGCATGACATTTTGTTTCGCAGAAAATAAAAACGGAATAGAGCATCATGTTGGGGACACACAAATAGAAGGAAGGAGCTGATTAGATATGTTTTTGAAAAAGCATGCAAATACCTTGTCAGTTAGAAAACCTATTGGGACCTCTTTCGCTGGTGTCAAAGGATTTAGCAAAGAAATTGCTGACAGCTTTTTTACACTTTTACGTATCAAAGACACAAGTCGCAGCTAATCGCATATTTAACGTGGATGAGACAGGTTTGACTGTTCTACAAAATAGAGTTGCTGAAGTAGTCGGTCGAAAGGGTAAAAGACAAATTGCATCTTTAACTTCATTGAAAAGGGGCTCTTTAATCACTCTAATCGCCTACATGAGTACAGGGGGAGAAGTCATTCCACCCCTGGAAGAAATATGAATATTCAACTAATGAAGGGCGCCTCTTCAGGATCAATATTAGCAGTTAATCCTGCGGATGAGTTCAGGCCCCGTCTTTCGCTCAGTGGTTCAGACGTTTTATTAACACTGTGAAGCTATCTGCAACTTCGCCTGTTCAACTAGTTTTGGTTGGTAACCCAAACTAACCCAGAGTGGAGAAATTGCAGTGAATGCATTCCGTTCTACCGGAATTTTTCCTCTAAATAAAAATACTTTTTCAGAAGCGGACTATCTTGCTCCCGAAATAGATATAGAAAAAGAACACTGCACGGCCAAAAGTGGCTTGACTGATGCCACGAATGGTTTGTCTGATTTGGTTTCAGAGGGAACGACAATACCATCGAGCACATCTCAATCAAATATATGGCCATCCAGTCAAGACAACGTTCAACCTGGACGACCTGAAAGGCAAAAAAATGGTCTCACAATTCGAGATTTCCCCAGTTACAATAACTAATGGGGGAAGGAAAGCATCGCAAGCAGCAGCTACAAAGACGGATTATTATTGAGCACTGCCAATAAAAACAAGCAAAATGTTAAACAAATAAAAAAAGCAACAACCAAGAGAAGAGTCTGAAAGTGAAGACGACGAAACACAGTTTAGATATTGTAAACTAGAAATCTATTCACGAAAAAGAACACAGTCTAAAGTTTGAACTTGATACTTGATCTTGAAATATAAAATATTATACTTATTATCTAAACGTGTTTTAAAAACAATCAGTAAACCTTCAACAAATTTTAGTATAAAAGAACGTGCAAATCGAGTAAACGACAACTTGGTCATCTGGTTAGTAATACCTCAATGGCAAACGCTTTCTGTTCAAACCCTCCACATCTGATCATCCAGTTAGTAGTACCTCAAGGACAAACGCTTTCTGGTTCAAACTTCCCTGAGTTACGTCAGTGAAAAAGTAAAAAGTAAAGTGAACCTAAATCAAAGTGAAACTAAATTAAGCATACCAATATATATTAAATAAATTAACTCTCTTAAAATCTAGCATAAATTAAAAGTACTTTCAAGGGCACCTCAAACTGCTTCAAGGGAACCAAATAGGTCGAGTCCAGTCAGTCCTCAACGAAAGGTCACGGGTGTTTACGCAATTCTTGTAAATTATTTTTGAACATGGTCACCAACATAAGTGCATACGTCACTTTATACTAAACCTGGGCATCAATATACGTACAGTTTCGAGGAAAAATTTAAGAAAATACATCAGAAAAGCATCGATAAATACAATGTATAGAGATAGATACAATACGAAGATTAAAAAAAAAGATTAAAAATAAGCCAACATAAATAAAATAAGAGCCCTTAAAGTAGATAAACATGGAAATATCGGAATAAATAGCATATACGTTGATAGAAGAAAACTAAGATTAAGTAAATATATATAAGAATAAGCCAATATAAAGATAGAATAAATAATCATGGATGGAATAAGGATAAATAATTCTAAATCCACACAACCCGGCAGTCATCAGCATCAATATCGCAAAAGGCACCTAATATTAATGATAAGTAAAACATAAGTATTACAGGTGTATCTATCATGTTATAAATTCTAAGAGAAAAACTTGAAACTTGTGTGAGGTAATTTACACCGAAATTCAATCATTATACTTCTTAGAAAATGTGCACACTCTGAGAGGGATAATAATAATTAAAAATACTAATATACAATTCAAATCACTATTTAAGGGAATATAACTGACAAAGGTCAAAAGGTGTAAATAACACATACATGTATTAAATATCCACTGTTATTAATATTGTTCTAGACAATCTCGGCAATGTTTACTTTTTCGATGTTATATCATCACAGTCGACAATTATTTTAAACCAGGCCGTACAAATTAATGTTATTAAATTTCAATAGCAACAATTCCAAGAACAAGGTCAAAGCCTCTCATATACTAAAACAGCTGGGAAATTCAACTGCTATTCACAATGACAAAGCATGGTGTCACACAATACAAAGAGTAAATATTGAGGGGAATCCAAAACCCAACGTAGAAAATGCTGACGACAGAATATAATGGTTAAAGTATCAAAATGCAATTGTACACATATTTTAGCATAAGATGTATTGCAGTTTAAATATTATGACTACGATATCTATTATGAATAATAAAAATTATAGATGGGAATAAATGAATAAGGGACGTTATTATTATTATTATTAGAATTCATCATCAGAAATATTTCTCAATTGTTTTAGCACTAATATGTTACACAGTGGACCAACTAAAGTATAACATAATACTTGCATATGTTCAACGTACCTATGAAAGAACAATATAATTATTTATTATAAGTATGCTGTTTGAGTCAAATAAGAATTATAATTTTCAATCAAAACTACCTAGTGATAAAAAAATAAAATTACAAACATTTGCAGATAATTTTTTTTAAGAGGGAACATATATACGCATACTTATATTAACATACCATTAGGATAAGAAGAAAATGTCAATATTTAGTACTCATATTTTGTTTATATTTGTTACATGTACATGGAGCACTCACTATTCAATGTCGATGGAGTCCTGAAACACACAGCGGCCAAAAGGGAACAGACAAAGGTTCTGAATTGAGTAAGGACGTAGATCGAGACCCATTGGCTGGAATCCAGGACCGAGCTAAGCTAGAGGCCAGAAAGTTTAAAGTGCTCAAATATAACTTAAATTTAAGTATGTACGGAACGATATGACTATTCGAATATTGAAGACCACTCGTTAATATTTAAGGTGGTTCCACTCTTTTAAACATACTCATCAAAAATGAGTTTTTGATCGCCTCTACGATAACAGAGTTTTTTTTAATTATTTCTTTGGCAGTCGCTAACAAATCTTTATTTATTAGGGAGATTCTTTTCTTTTTGAACTTTTTAACCGTAAAGGATTTAGCAAAACTATTAATTTTTTAAAGCATAACTACCGACTCTTCTGGAGACGTCCTGAACTGACGATAGATATGAAAAAAAATAATAATGCTACTAATGTAGAAAAAAATATGTTTTGTAGAAGATAAAAACCATTAAAAAAAAACTGTTTTTGCATTGGGGACCAATGCAAGACGGAGGGGGACATGTGTAAACTAGAATTAGTATTCACTCAGTCTAAAGTTTGAACTTGATACTTGATCTTGAAATATAAAATATTATACTTATTATCTAAACATGTTTTAAAAACAATCAGCAAACTTTCAACAAATTTTAATATAAAAGAACGTGCAAATCAAGTAAACGACAACTTGGTCATCTGGTTAGTAGTACCTCAAGAGCAAATGCTTTCTGGTAACAAGTTCAAATCCTCTACAACTGGTCATACAGTTAGTAGTACCTCAAGGGCAAACGCTTTCTGGTAACAGGGTAATAGGTCGAGTCCAGTCAGTCCTCGACGAATGGTCATGCGTTTTACGCTATTCTTGTAAATTATGATTGAACATGGTCATCAAAATAAGTGCATATGTCAATTTATACTAAACCTGGGCATCAATATACGTACATTTGCTTCGAAATTAGCGAGTCATTATTCTATACATCACCATCTGAGCTAGGCAACCTGAAAGAGCAAAGAGGACTGCCGCAAGCAACTATACTCTGCGACACGTAATGGGAAGCGCCCCAAATCTACTTTGATAATATGGATGAAGTGCCTGGACAAAAGAAACCAGATGATTTAGATGGGGAATGCATATTTTGTGAAACTAGATTTTCTGAAGATCATTGAACTCTGGGTTCAATGTTTAATGTGTACCTAATTTGTGGTGTCATATCGACTGTGCAGGTGCTGAAAGAGATAATTATGTCTGTGACTTTTGCCGCACTGAATAATAATGTTTAGTAGCCATAATTGTATCACTTTTCCAATGGCTGTTATAATGTACCCTATGATTAAAATGTATATTTTTGTTATCGTGTCATTGTACGGCATCTTCAAAGCAAAAGAAACTTTTAAATAAGTCACGAGCTACTTTGATTGCTTCAGATGCACGACCTTTTTGCAAGCTTGGAACACTCTCAACATCACCTGGGTGATCAGAGTCAAGGTAGTTAGATATGTAATTGTCACCTCTTTTCTTCTTAGAAAGTTATGTAGAACGAAAGCAGCCATTACCGCCTCTTTTCCAATTTTCAATTTATAGCATAGAGAAAAACTCTGAATCGTGCAGCCATAATTCCAAAATTATATCCACTACACGACGTGCCCGAGATAACAAATAATTAAATATGCATTTTTCTTCATCTAGTTCTTTCTAACCAAATGGCTTTAAAAAGTTATTCCTAAGGGAGATGGCTTCAACTCCGATAAAAGGTATGGAAGTAATTTACCAGTATTAGGAGGCTAGATGGTATTAAATCATTATTTATAATTCTTCTGTAAAATGTAGTATTTCCAATCCAAAATCTACCAAAGTAAATTAGTAATTGCTATTTGTAATAGCCATTAACACCAAACTATTATTTCCATTATCCATTATTTGAGGCTGGAATTACTTGGATGTGTTTACCATCTACGTTTCTCAAGCAATTTTTAAATTTTCTTTTCTCTTCAAATTCTTACACAATTACTTTCCATTCTAATTCAGATTTTGGAAACTAAAACAAAAAACGCTAAATGAAAAATTGTTTTAAAAACTCTCTAATGCAAAAAATAAGAATATAAATTTCACTGCTCTATAATATAATCTAAAGAAATGCTTTGCCGAATTCCAAGTTTTTCGCCAATGTACTGATGCATATTAGATTTAAAAGCATTTCGGCTGTAATTATTTTCTAACGTATTCTCGTAATCCTGAACGATACTATTATGGCAAAAACTCTCAAAACCCCTTTCGGTGAAGACCGACCTCAAAAGATTGTAAACTGACAAATCAATAGCAGCCATAAAAAATATGTTTTTAACGGACTATCAATCATATTTCAGCCTTCAACGCCATTCTTTAGATGTCTTTAGACATGGCACAAAAAGCGCATTTACCCTTTATCTTTTTGTGTTCGTGTAGGAAGGAAGATGTTACAGTTTGATGTTGAAATTTACAGGTTTGTACAGACTATTGTACAAAAATAATAGTTTCCATTGAAACATCGTCATAGAAGGACCTTGATTCAACGGTTATAAAAATAGTTAGCGATAAAAATTATATACATAAATAGAGAAAAGTGATGTAAGTATTCTTTTATGATATGGTAGCAAGACTATAGCTGTCGAAGTTTATGGTAGTAATTTTTTATAATTATGAATACCACTGGTCTTATAACACTAATCACTAAGGTTCTGTGTATTATTATTTAGCCGAGCCATAGTTATAAACCTTTTTTTGCCTTAAATATGATTATGGCTGCTTTTTTTCTTAAGCGGATGATTGACTTGTTTCACTGTTCTAAAATATCTCACTCCTTACCTTCAATAGGCTTAATCTGCCGTGAAACTCACAGTTGAGAAAGCAGCTTAAAAAACTTTATGATAAGTTTTGGGGTGCGTGTTTAAATTTCTTTTCAAAAAAGTTATTCGCGAAAACAGAACAATTCGTTTCAAGCAGAAACCATCGCAGAAGGCGTATCACCAGCCCGAGCATTTTATTATTCCAAGTGAAGCTGGTTAAAGTTTCAACTCCTCCGAAAAACTTTTATTCATTTTTGGCTTGAGGTCTATTTGTTTAAGGAGACAACTTACTATGTCGAACAAGACGGTGCGCCTAAGTTTGAAGAAAATATGCGGAGTTTTCTTAAAAGTTACGAACTTTTTGAAGCCTATATAAGGCTGTGCTTTGCAATGGCCAACTTTTAGAGAAAGTAAAAATTTAGGTACTTCTACTGAAAGCATTTGAATAGTAGATGACAATATCGTAACTTTCTATTATTCTATATTACTGGGTCAAGAGATAATACAAGGCTACCAACTTATCGTGTAATTTTTGTTTTAAAATCTATCAAGCGAGAACAGGTGATAATACTTATAGGAATTGAATATTGAAATAATTTGTTAATCACCAGAATGATGCTGCGTATTTTTATATGGTGAGTTGAAAAGAGTGAAAGTAACCCACCGTGGATCATAAAAAAGTATAATATTTTGTGTCAATCATAAGAGTGTCATCAGCCAAATAATTATCAGATTCCAACAGAAACAATTGGTAGCGTCAAAGTCTCACAGGTAGAACCAGATATTCTATCTGGTCTACGGAAAAATATTTTTGAAATTTATCTAGTGCTCTTGGCTGTATCAATTTCGGGTCAACTGTTCTGAGAGTTTGAGACCCTCAGAAAGTTAAGATTAAGATCCCAAGAACTAGCTCTAGGATATAATCAATACCATCATGGTCGTATGACACGTGTAAAAAATTAAGCTTTTAAGATCTAAAAAAAAACTTTTTCCCTAAAACTAAATCTCTCACGGTTTAGCGATGATTTCTCAGGCGGCTTCGAGGAAAAACCGTTCACGTTCACTGAACGAGGGAAAATGCACGCACAAACACAACAGACTTCCTCAATAGCCAGAGATAACCCAGTAAAAGAAATAACAGCAGGAAAACTTGACTCCTCAGTTCTAGGCGTAGCCGAAAGAAAAACCCGTCACCGTCGGCTGGAACATGTGAAGGGCTTGCTAACTGCTTAACACCGAAATCGATATGCTGCCTCAAAAGGTGGACGAGAAACACTGCTGACAAAAGCAGTACTAAATCCCATTGAGGAGCGAGTTTCAGGTACCAAGCAAACAATTAAGTAAATATAACGAAAAGTAAGGCCTGAAACCCAAAAATCGGTTAGGTGGAAAA